>PVJC01003955.1:13100-66607 GCA_004026665.1 Murina feae | reverse complement strand
AACCCTTTTGACACAGAATAAAATTGATCATTGGTATTTGCATTCCAGTCACAGTTAAGTATAAGACCACTTGCACCTGATTTCATTGAAATGGAGGTTTAAATCCAATTATTTGTCAGAATTAGGGCTAAACAAATTTTCCGTGTATCTTCTATGACTACATTACTTAGAGTAAAAAATATTAACAGCCCCATTTTTAAATTTCACTGTCCAGAAAACATTTATCAGTATTAGAAGATACGCTGTCATTCAACCATAATTAAAGGGACTTTTTCCTAAGTACAAAAATATTTGTTTAAGAAATTCTAATGCTAGAAGACTTTATATTTTATTAAAAGTGTTCCTTCCATTCATATTTACAGTCGCTGAAATTTTTAAAATTTGAATTAATACTATATATAAGTTGTTTACTTCCAGGTACATGATTTAAGCCAAGTCATAAATTATTTTCAGTATTTTTCTCTCTCCATTTTAATTTATTTATAAGGACACTTTATATTTGCTTTTATTTTTCCTTGCTCTGAACTGAGCAGAAGAAACAGGACTCTGGACAATGAGAAAGTCACACTTACAGAGATTCAACAATAACAAATATTAAGAAGGCTGTTATTGTAATAAACTCCTAACTGGTCTTTCTGCTTCCATTATTGGCTCATTAAACAATTCTCAACACAACAATCAGCATGATCTTGTAAAAACTAAAGTGAGGTCTTGTCACTAATATGACCCATCCAAATAGCTTTACATCCGACTCAAAGTAGAAGTCAAAGTTATCACAATGGCCTGAAGCCCTACTTAGCTGCTAACCACCTTCTACTTCATTAATTTTCTATTGTCATCTCTTACTATTATTTTCCAGACTCACTCTATTACAATTACACTTGCCTTTTAATTTTTCATTTAATTCAGGCATACTGAATGTTCAGATACACTCTTACTTCACTGCCTTTGAAATTGCTGTTACCTCTGCCCAAAATGCTTTTCTTCATTCACTCATTCACTTTCCTCAATTATATTTGTCACTTTTTTATGAGATAAGCACTTTCTGGGAGTTGGGAATACAGTAGTTAATAAGACATTCAAAAATCACTGTCCTCATAGAACTTATATTCTAATGGGGTCAGTAAATAAGATCTATACTAATAAAAGGGTAATATGCTAATTAGACCGAACATCTTCCAGACATCCTTCTGGACAAAGCCGCAGCAGCTGCCTGAGTCTTGGTCCTTACAGCCAAGGCTCAGGCAAGATGTAGATGTCAGCTGCTGCCGCAAGGGCTGGGCTGAGGCTCAGGCGAGTCAAGGATGGTGGCTGCTGCTGCTGCGAGGGCCAGGCTGAGACTCAGGCAGCCACGGTGGCCAGCAGTGGCAGCAGCAGCAGCATGATGGCAGTGCCTTCCCATGATCAGCTGGTTGCCTCATGCAGAGGTAGGCCAAACTGTGACTTAGGACTGCTCCCCACAGGGAGCATTAGTAGGACATCCCCAGAGGGCTCCCAGACTGTGAAAGGGGGTAGGCTCGGCTGAGGGACCTACCCCCAGTGTACAAATTTTCAAGTACCAGGCTTCTAGTAAATATACATATATAAAGAGAAAGAATTATAAGTACTAAGGAGAAAAAATAAGGGATGAAGAATAGAAAATATAGGAAATGAGGACAGAAAAATATTAGACACGTGACTTAAAATGTTACAATTTCAACAAAACAATCTCTAACTACATTATTTAATATTATAACACTCCCCTGCCCCTCCACAAATACCTCTTCCCTGAATTATTTTTCCTTTATATAAACTATTACTACCTAATATATTTTATATTTTAGTTATTCTGTTTATTTTCTGACTATAGTTACTAAAATATAACCTCTATATGGGGGAGGGGGAATTGACTATTTTGTTTACTGATGTTTACCTATAACTTAGGACAATACCCAGAATGTGGTAGTCACTCAGTAAATATAGGATGTCCCCTGAAAAATGTACACACTTTGACTAATTATAAAAGCAGTGTTTATTAAAATATATTTCATTTTCAAATTTGAGCTATCAGCTGTTAAAGTGTATATACATTTTAGGGGGTCACACTGTATTTGTTGATAGATGATAAAAGAAAATCTTATATAATAAAAGTCTAATATGATAAGTGTCCGGTTGTCCAGTCGGCCATTCAACCAATCAAAGCATAATAAGCTAATGATACGCTAAGGCCTCTCAACTGCTTCCTATGATGTGCACCGACCACCAGGGGACAGAAAGTTCTGACAGGTAGGTTAGCTTGCTGCTGTGGTCCGGCCGTGGAGCCCAACCATGGTCTCCTCCCCTATATAGAAGTTATATTTTAGTAACTATAGTCAGAAAATAAAGTGAGGTCTTGCTGGCCAACCTCTCGCATCCCTCCTCAGCCCCAATCATGCACTGGTAGAGTTCCTCAGCCTGGCCTGTACCCTCTTGCAATCCAGGATCCCTCAGAGGATATTGGAGAGCCAGTTTTGGCCCCATTCCGCAGGCCAGGCCAAGAGACCCCACTGGTGAACAAATTCATGCACCAGGCCTCTAGTATTATGATAATGATTAAGGAGCAGAATGGCCATGTCACACCACCTAGGACAACAGGATGGAGGGTAGTAAGTGAAAAACAACAGGAAAAGTTGACTCAATGGACAATGTAGTGATAGAGGGTCAAACCCAGTTTATCTTAGATTTGTGCATCATCTACCCTCTCTTTTTTCATGCCATGCTTTAGAGTTTTACTTTTTCCCTGTGGTATTTCAGGAATACCTATAGTAAACAAGCACTACAGTGACTTAAAATATTAAAGAGCCATTTATTTGCACCTAAGATTACCTTTGTCCTTCTATAATAGGAATATTGACATAAATCTATGATAATTAATATGCCTAAAGAATAATCAGGTCTTTCCCAAAGTCCTCCTGGTTAAAATTGCAAAGATACTGTTCTTGGCCAGGTGACAGAGATATCCTCTTAGTTTTTAATGAGGATTGAAGCTTTATATGTCTGTAAGGAAAGACATCTATCAAATCAAGGATCAAAATTCAGATTTCTCCACCTTTTAAATACACACAACTTTTCCCATTGGTTTCTTAAAATTAATTCAGATTGCTATACAACCTGAGTATTTTTACATATAAGTAGTCTCAAAACATTGTAGATTAAAGTCATAGATGATAGATAGATAGATAGATAGATAGATAGATAGATAGATAGATAGACAGATATGGCATGGATATGGAGAAAAGGGAATGCTTAGGCCTTAATGGTGGGATTATAAATTGATACAGCCACTATGGAAAACAGTATGGAGGATTCCCCCCCAAATTAAAAATACACCATATGGTCCAGCAATTACACTCTAGGACTATATCCAAAGGTAACAAAAACTTGAAAAAATATCTGTATCCCCATGTTCATTACAGCATCATTTACAACAGCGAAGAAATAGAAACAACCTAAGCATTTATAAATGGATGATTGGATAACGAAGTTGTGAGATATATACAGGGATGGGCAAAAGGTTTATAGTATGTGAAACACAGAACTTATTCTTTTATGATTATTTACTAGTGACCCAGTGCACGAAATTTGTGCACTGGGGAGGGGGGTTTGTCAGCCCAGCCTGCCCCCTCTCACATATTTGGAGCCCTCAGGGGGTGTCCTACTGATGGCTTAGGCCTGCTCTCTGCTCCCCTTGGGGAGAAGGCCTAAGCCGCAGTCTGGCCTCCTTTTGTGGGAGGCGACCAGGCTAATCAGGGGAAGCCACCAGCCCCATCACCCCACTGATGCAGCCACTGCCAGTCACCACAACCACCAAGGTGTTTTCATCAACATGGACTCCAGTCCCTTCACCATGAAAAAATGACAACTCTCTTTAGGCATTTTCAAGATGTGTCTTTCATAGGATATGACATTTATTTCTTCCTTTTTTTTATCCTCACCTGAGGATATGTTTCCATTGATTTTTAGAGAATGTGGAAGAGAAGGAAAGACAGAGAGAAACATCAAAGTGAGAGGAACACTTTGATTGGTTGCCTCCTGCATATGTCCTGACCTGGGCCCCGACAAGGGAGGAGCCTGCAACCTAGGTACATACCCTTGGTCAGAATTGAACTTAGACCCTGCAGTCAGCAGACTGAGGCATTATGCACTGAGCCAAACCGGCTAGGGCAGGACATGACATTTCTTAGCCCTTCAGCAGTGGATCTTCATTTTTTTTCTCCAGGAGTGTGGTGGAAAAACCCTAGATTGCTTTTTTGGATTCTTATTACCCAAGTTACTAAGAATACAGGGAGCTTAGCCAATGAGCAGTATAAAAAAGGTGTTTCCTCTGTAGTTCACTCTGATCACTGGCTCTACCCCTGCCCCTCCAATCCCAGCTCCACCCCTGCCCAGGCCTGTAACATCTGGCCAAGGATGCAGGCCTGGGCAGGAGACCCCCAGACCCCTGTGATCACTCGCTCTGCCCCTGCTCAGGCCTGCAGTCTCTACCTGAGGTTCCAGGCCTGGGCAGAAGAACCCCCAAACCTCTCTAATTGCCGGCTTCACAGAGCCCAGGCCTCTGCGATCACCAGCTCTGATCCTGCTCCCTGCCATCACAGGCTCCACCCTTGCCCCACTGCAGCCTCTGGCCAAGGCTGCAGGCCTGGGCAGGGGACCCACCAGGCCCCTCTGATTGCCAGCTCTGCCCCTGCCCAGTCCCTGAGATCGTAGGCTCCACCTCTGCCCCACTACAGCCTCTGGCCAAGGCTGCAGGCCTGGGCAAGGGGCCCCCAAACCCCTGCTTTGCCAGCTCCAAAGGTACCCAGACCCCTGAAATCGCAGGCTCTGCCCCTGCACCTCCAATCACTGGCTCTGCAGAGCCCAGGCCCCTGCGATCTCTGGCCTTGTCCTTGCCCAGGCCTGAGACCTCTGGCCCAGGCCTTTACCTGGGTAGGGCACCCTCATACCCCTCATAGAAACACCAGCTCTACCCTTGCCCATGCCTGAGGCCTCTGGGGAAAGCCTCTGACCTGGGCAAGGGAACCCCAGCCCCCTCTGATTGCCTGTTCTGCCCCTTAGGCCTCCGCCTCCCCCGCCACCTGCCTGGCTAACAGGCCTGACCACTTCCGTGGTGGGGCTGAGCCGGACTGGGTGCCACCATCTTGTGGCTATGGGGGAAGCCATCTTTGTGACAAAGTGATGCCTAATTTGCATATTACTCTTTTATTAGATAGGATTAATTATTGTATTATTTTCCATATGAACAACTATAACCATACTTTTGCTGACCTCTGTAAGGAATGTTACTTTGCAGTTAAAAACAAACAAACAAAAGAAATAAAAGAAGGAAATCCTGCCATTAGAAACAACAAGGGTGGACTTTTAAGGCATTGTACTAAGTGAAATAAGTCACAGACAAATGCTTTATGATCTCACTTATATGTGGAATCAAAAAATATATTAAAAAACAAACAAAAAACAGGAGAAGAGGCCAGACTGTGGTTTTCAGAGGCAGAGGAGGAGGAGGAGGCAGAATTAGAGAAAGGTGATCAGAAAAACAAATAAACAGAAACTAAGAAACTTTCAGTTATAAGATAAATAAGTACTAGGGATATGTACCACATGATTATACTGTGTTGTATGATAATAGGAAAGATGTTCAGAGAGTATATCCTAAGAGTTCTCATCATACCGAGATGTTTATACTTTTTCTTTCTTTTTAATATATCTCTCAGATGATGGATGTTAGCTAAACCTGTTGTGGTAATCAATTTACTATATTTATATAAATTAAACCACTGTGCTGTACACCTTAAAATTATACAGTAAAATATGTCAAAATTTTCTTTAAAAAATCATGTTAGCATGGATTACAATAACCAAGATTTAAAAATCATCTAAAAGGCACAATTGGTCAAGTTATCATTATATAGCTATATAGAGAATTCTTTGCAGTTAGTAAAATCGTGTTTTAAAAGATGAATTAGTGATTTTTTAAAAACCCTCTCTATATATTACAGGGGAAAAAGCAAGTTAAAAATACAACATAGTATGGTCCCATCAATACACAAACCTATATTTACAACTCTAAATGTTGTTTCCTTCGAGTGATGGAATTGAGCAATTCTTATTTTCTCATTTTTTATTTTTTTGTATGTTCTGAATTTTTTGTTAGAAATTTGTCTTGCTATTAAAATCAGGGGAGTATGCTAATTTCATTTTGTAAAAGAAACATATATTTTGTGTTGTTTTTTTTTATGTTAACCATAGTATCATCACATTTCTTTTTTTTTTTATTATTGATTAAGGTATTACATGTATGTCCTTATTCCTCCATTGTCCCCCACTCCACTCCCGTTCATGCCCTCACCTCCCTGGTGTCTGTGTCCATTGGTTATGCATGCATACAAGTCCTTTGGTTGATCTTTCCCTCGTATCCCACCCTCCCCTAGCTTCCCTCTGAGGTTTGAGCATCTGATCGATGCTTCTCTATCTCTGGATCATTTTTTGTTCATCAGTTTATGTCGTTCATTATATTCCACAAATGAGTGAGAGCATATGATATTTATCTTTATCTAACTGACTTATTTCGCCTAGCATAATGCTCTCCAGCTCTGTCCATGCTGTTGCAGATGGTAGGAGTTCCTTCCTTTTTACAGCAGCATAGTATTCCATTGTGTAGATGTACCACTGTTTTTTAATCCACTCATCTGCTGATGGACACTTAGGCTGTCTCCAAATCTTAGCTATGGTGAATTGTGCTGCTATGAACATAGGGATGCATATATCCTTTCTGATTAGTGTTTCTGGTTTCTTGGGATATATTCCTAGAAGTGGGATCACTGGGTCAAATGGAAGTTTCATTTTCAGTTTTTTGAGGAAACTCCATACTGTCTTCCACTGTGACTGCACCAGTCTGCATTCCCACCAGCAGTGCACGAGGGTTCTTTCTTCTCCACATGCTCTCTCCAGCACTTGTCATTTGTTGATGATAGCCATTCTGACAGGTGTGAGATGATACCACATTGTTGTTTTGATTTGCATCTCTGGGATGATAAGTGACTTTGAGCATGTTTTCATGTTTCTTGGCCTTCTTTATGTCCTCTTTTGAAAAGTATCTATTTAGGTCAGTTGTCCATTTTTTGATTGGGTTGTTTATCTTCCTTTTGTTAACTTGTATGAGTTCCCTATAAATGTTGGAGATTAAACTTTTATCAGTGATAATGTAGGCAAATATGTTCTCCCATGCAGTGGGCTTTCTTATTGTTTTGCTGATGGTTTCTTTTGCTGTGCAGAAGCTTTTTATTTTGATGTAGTTCCATTTGTTTTTCTCTTTAGTTTCCATTGCCCTAGGAGCTGTATCGGTGAAGATACTGCTTCAGCATATGTCTGAGATTTTGCTCCCTGTGGATTTCTCTAATATTTTTATGGTTTCCCATTTTGTTTAAGTCCTTTATCCATTTTGAGTTTATTTCTGTGTATGGTGTAAGTTGGTGGTCTGGTTTCATTTTTTTGCATGTATCTGTTCAATTTTCCCAACACCATTTATTGAAGAGACTGTCTTGACTCCATTGTATGTTCTTGCCTCCTTTGTCAAGTATTAATTGAGCATAATGGTTTGGGTCAATTTCTGGGTTATCTATACTATATGCCTGTTCTTGTGCCAGTATCAGGCTGTTTTGAGAACATTGGCTTTGTAATACAGCTTGATATCTGATATTGAGATCTCTCTTTGTTCTTCTTTCTCAGGATCACTACAGCTATTCAAGGTCTTTTTTTTATTCCAGATGAATTTTTGGAGAGTTTGTTCTAGGTTTTTTGAAATATGCCATTTGTATTTTAATGGGAAGTGCATTGAATCTATAGATTGCTTTGGGTAGTATGGACATTTTAATGATGTTGATTCTACCAATCCATGAACACAGTATGCTCTTCCATCTTGTTTATTTCTACCTCTATCTCTTTTTTCAATGTCTTGTCATTTTCTGAGTAGAGGTCTTTTACCTCCTTAGTTAACTTTATTCCTAGACATCTTAATTTTTTTGGTGCAATGGTAAATGAAATTCTTTTTTTCTGTTCTCTTTCTGTGAGTTCACTATTGGTGTATAAAAATGCCATAGATTTCTTGGAGTTAATTTTTTATCCTGCTACCTTGCCAAATTCATTTATTAAGTCTAATAATGTTTTGATGGAGTCTTTAGGGTTTTCTATGTACAGTATCTCAGCACATATCTTAGAAGCCTTTTTATAGGCTGAAAGAAAATTGCAGTTTTGTTTACTCTGAGAAGTAAATCTAACTCAATTTATTTCCTAAATTTGTATCATGTTTAGTTGAGTTCCAGCAAAGATTAATGGGTAATTCTTTTTTTTTTTTTTTTTTTTAACGCTGAGAGTATTTATTTATCTGTGCGCCCAGGAGGCTGGCCCCTCAACTTAAATATCCTGCGCAGATTTTGGCCCTCCCGGCTGTGGGAGAGTGCAAGATTGGGTCCTGGAGCTCTTGTCAAGGGCAGTGGAACCCAGGGACCAGAGGTGGGATGCCCCTGAGCCAGCAGCTGCCAACAGCAGCAAAAGGTGAAAAGGAGATGGGAGCCAGATACGCATCCCAGTCCCACAGATACCAAGGGAGAGAAGATGCTTTGGCCCCACTGACAGGCTAAGCTGAGGTGCATGCATGTGGAAGAAGTGGAGGTCCAGTGCCATGGGCCCAGTGCCAGCTAACCCGAGATAGGAGAGGAGGTTGACAGTTGTGCCTCTGAAGGAGCCAGGCCTTGCCCCCCTGTGGAGTGGGGTGGTGTGGGGGAAAGCAGGCACTATAGTCTGAGTACTTGCTAAGGGGTAAGTTCTGAGTCTTTTGCCCCCAGCTCTTCAGAGATTGATACGGAAGGCATCTTGCAGCCACTGGTCACAGGCATTGTGCGACTGGGGCACAGTGAGGGGAGGTGGGTCTGGGGGCAGGCTGGCATCAGGAGGTTCGTCGTCATCTGATAGGCCAGCATCAGAGGTATAGGAGCTGACTGAATGCAGGGAAGATGACAGGTCCTGGCACAGGCTCAAGTCTTGGCACAGGTGCTCTACTGTAGTCCTGGATGGACTCCTACGGGCCCCACAGCTGGCACAGCAGGGACATGCCCACCATCTCTTTGCACAGCACCGCTAATGCCGAATCCAGGTTGACAGGGTGCTGTGGGCCAGGGGAACCTGCGGCAGGTCTGGGGTTGGCAGCGCCTGTGGCACCGCGGGGCCCTTCAGGGACACCGATACACAACTTGACTCCTGGTGGATGCGGCTGCCGCCACGAGCCCCGGGCACCTGGCGCCTCAGCCGAAGGCAGCCCATTCATGGCCCTGCCAGCACAGACGACGATGCCGACTCCTTCCCTCTAATGCTCCGCTTGGGCTGCCGCCCCCAAGGCCCGCACCTTGGGGCCCCACTGGCCAAGCTAATGGGTAATTCTCTACGGTTTTCCAGAACTACCTCATTTTAGCAGAGCTGAGTAACGCATCTTTGCACTTTATGCCCCTCTTCTACCAAAAACATCTAACTCTTCAAAAAACAAAAAACACTACTCAACTGTGCCTTTCTTTATAAATATTCTCCATCAAGAATATTTGACTGAAATTAGCTTCTTCTGCCCATTTATCAACTTCTATCAGACCTTAGATTCAAAAGAAAGACTTTTGGTTAAAATGGCTTGTCTATGAATCTCATGTAAATATCTGAGTTGATAATCTCTAACATTAATCTAACAATAATATCTAACATTTTAAATTATTATTCCAGCCCTGGCCAGTGTGGATCAGTTGGTTGAGTGTCATCTCATTTGTTTCCTGATCAGAGCACATACCCAGGTTGCAGGTTTGAGAGGCAACTGATTGATCTTCTTTCCTTCCTTCCTTCTATCTATCATCTATCTTTCTCTCCTTCCCTCTCTAAAAAAATGATAAAACATATTTTAAAAATAGATATGTTATAATTTCAATATCTCCCAATTTGTCTTAAGTATGAAATGCCACATCTAAATATTTAAAACTTGTTACTTGAATTTATATCATTAAATAAATTAAAACTTAGACAATAGTAAGAGATGCAAATGAAACTTCATTCTTTCATAATATAAAATACATTCATTATATCTTCAACCTAATAACTTTTTATTGAATGACTACTCTGTGCATATTATTATATTCTCTGCAAGAAGTATAATGAGATATTTGGGAAAATTGAATTTTCTTTTTTGTTGGTTAAATTTGTGTGATAGCCAAAATAGTCAAATGCTTGCTTCTAAATTAAAGTGCAATAAGTCTGTCTTCAAAGGTAGAGATAAATATTAGCTAGCACAATAGTGCAATACTCAACTTTTCATATCCAGTGCTAATCATTTTTCAGGATTGATCATCATTCCTCCAGCATTACAAGGGCCTGAAGATTATCACTAAGTTGATCTTGATGGGGAACTGATAAGATAAAAGGAAAAATTGTTTTGTGTGATGTTATGCTGGTAGTGGTTTATATAGCCACTCCTAATGTAATCACGTTTTCATAGCCTCCTAAGTCCTAGAAGTAATCGGTGGTGTGCAGTCCAAATAGATGAAAGTAATGAGTTGTGACTGGGACCAATAAGTAGAAAAAGAAAGAAACGAAGACTTGTTAGTGCGTCACCATGATGAACTGATTACTATTAGTGGAAAGCCTGAATTAACTGTAAGGTGACCTTAGCAATATATCCATTTCCTTCTGGAGCATAATATAGGGATTATAACTTCTGTGTCATTATTGTGATGCTGCTTTAACATTATTACAGAGAATCTGGATCATTTTTTAGTCGTCAGTAAAAGCTCAGGTTAAAATGACTCAAATTTTCAAGGAAAATTATTTTCCTTCAAGGAATGCAGATGTTTTCAAGAGCTCTGCTAATAATGCAAGAGGGTTCATAGCCTCACCTAGTGGTCAGGAAGTAATTTACTGCACAAGTCACCTACATCAGCTGCTGTGGTTGTGATGAGCATGATTTTAGAGGTTGTGGAGAATCAGTGTGTTCCTAGCTAGTAAGGACACAAGATAAACATGCCATGTTAAGCAGGAATTGAATATTAAGCAAGCACCTGTCCATTTAGTAATATTTAAAAGAATAGAAATATTCATCTCCAGAACAAAACTCATTTAGAAGATATTTGTCTATTTTCGAGCTGACATCTTATTTAACATTTATTTCTAGTATTTACATAAGCTTTAAGTGGTGCTCAGTAAAAAGTTGCATAACAAAATCATGTAAAAAGTTGATGTTTGAGATGACAGTAGTGTGACCTCACTCTTGAAAGTGAAATAAAATTTCAAAGAATCTTTATAACTAATTTTGTGTTTTGGTCAAATTAGAATATTTATGGTTACAATCCTTCTAGAAATCTGTGGTGCAAATAAAATAGACTGACCATATCTCCAAGCTTAATCCACACATGTCCCTCTTGACCACATCCCAAATACTCAAGGCTTCCAATTTTTAAGTTACTGACCTTCAACTATGAAAATACTTTTCAAAAACTTGTTCATAGTCAGAAAAGATTTTTTTAAATCATTATTACAGAAATTTAAAAAATACCTGTGACTATATCAAGTTACCATGAACTTCTGCTTAGGCAGCAAGGTGAGCTGATAAATCAAGAACCACCTGCCCCTCAGGAGGTTGTCGGGTACCTTGTCACCGATACCGCATCGTGCAGTATAGAACGCAGAAGTGGTACATAACATACTAACCAGCTGTGAGGCTTCCATTGCTTAGAGATCATGCATCTGGCTGCTCACACAACTTCACAGACATCATCAATAAACCCTAATCAGCGTGTCATGGTACAACAAGATCACCAACAAGAAGTGTGGAAGCCAGCCAGTCCATCAGCACTGCCAGTGCACTGCGGAGTTGGACATGTTTAGAAATGGATGAGAACCAGGAGTACACAGAGCAACTATATGGCAGGTGAAAGTGAAGAGACACCAGCAAGAAATGAAGGAAATATGCCCTAAAGGTGAACCAAACCCCTTAAAAATGGTGGAACAGCCAAACAAGACTATAGGTTTAGGCAATGAAAAAAGTAGTGTATAGACCAATGTATAAAAAGTCTTATGATTCACACATTAATAATTAATCATTTGCCAGATTTAAGTATATAACTAAAAATGACAGCTAAAACATTCATTCATTAGTCTATTTAGGATTCAAGGAAACAGAGCATTCCCTACGTTTTCAATGTTGATAATTATTAATTTTTGCTATATGTACCTTTCCAGAATATTTTCGTGAGTGTTAATCAACCATGACTTGAGACTCTTGACTCTTGTTACCAAGGAACAAATGTGAATTTATGAATATACAAAAGGTCTGTACCAATTATACTGAAAAGTAGAATTCCAAAGGTTAAAAGCAGAAAAACATCCTGGATTCTTAGAGCACACTGTCCCTCTGGCAATAGCATTCTCCACCCCTGGCAAAAACTGGGGCTCATTCCATGATTTCTAGTTTATCTTTGGTAATAAAAATTCATTTTATGACTTTTAGTCACAAGAGGGTCATCGTTCTGTAATAGAAATTTCCAGTATTTGTCAATTTGTATATTATCATTGAAACACTTCTCTTCCATTAGTTTGGACCTGTGAAACCATTGGGGAAAGTGAAGAGTTGGATTAATAGGGCAACATAAACCAGCTTGACTCTGTTTTTTGGCCGCCCCAGGTGTTAAGTGGGGATTAAGTGGCAAATAAAATTCAGAAAAATCCTCTCAGTGGTATTGATCTAATCTGACAGTACTTTCTACTGGCCCTTCCATACTTAAATGACTCTCTGTCTAGTTTACTTGGGAACTCTGAGGACCCATCTACCATCCCCCTCCCTTTTTCTCCTCCTCTCCCCATAATCCCTCTGCAGATCTGGACATCTGTCACCTCGGTTCTCACAGAACTCGGAAATCTTTCCTCTCGATTTATGACTCCTTCTATGCTTTCTTCTTCTGTCATACTACCTGAAACCTCCTTAAATGTGCTGTTTCCACCATTCTCTCAGCAGGCAAGTTCCAAGCCAGCTTACTCTTTCAAGGGACCCTCAGAGCCATGGAAAATCAGCATATTTTGCACCCAGAAATTCTGGGAGTGAGTGCAGCCCATTCTCAAGGCAGACACATCTTATTCATTCCTCAGAGCTGGTCCCAGGTCACAGTTTAGTGTCTGTGCCCCCGCAGATTTCACTGGAAACATGAAACTCCTTCGGTGTTGCTCTGAAACCCTAATCTACAGACTTAAGCCCGAGGAAGCACATCCCATCCCTCCAGCATGATGGGTTTCAACTCCACTGCCCACCACTCTCTCCCAAGAAATTCTCTTTTCAAAAGTCCACTCTTGGTCCATTCGGTCCTCTTGACAGTCTTGTAATTAATGATCACAAATTATTCTTAGCCACTTCTTTGCAAGCACTTCTTAAATGATCTAGTGACTTTCATTTGGAACGTATGGCTGGCTGGCACCTCTTATCTTGGAGCCTTCCTTAGTTTGCTTTACCTGGTAAAGAAATCTGAGGGTACTGGAGTACGTTTTGCTTAGAAGATTATACCAGAAACACCAGTGGGGAGCAGAAGTGACACCGAGAAATAAAGATTAATGAAGCAGGTTTCTTCTGTGGGCACCCGGAGTCTAGTCTTTTGAAGAAGCTCTGGGAGTCAGAGTAGAATTGTGCATCGGTTTATCCCCCACAAGCATCAAACAAACCAGAATGTTCATCAGTCTCTGGTTGAAGGTCTGTTCTCAGGGGAGTGGGAGTCAGTGTTAATTTCTAGCTATTTTGGCATAAAATATCATAGGTGAGGGTAGAGCATGTTCTGATCACAGAGAAAGTGCACAAAGAGGTACAAGGGCTGTCACCTTTAATTGGGATTGAAAGCCCTAAAATGGTAAGGGTGGAGAACCTATGGACAGAACAGTAGTTGCCACAGGGCCCAGTGAATGTCTTGTTATAACATACAATTGAACTGACATGATAATACTAAAGTAGAAAGCAGGTTCTTTAAGGAGCACTGTCTATCTCCATTTTGTTCCTTTCATGATGTGAGTGGTGTCTGTGAGACCTGTAAACGGTGATCAGTAGCACAAACATTCTCTTTGAAACTGATCGCAGTGTCTGATCTGAAATTATTATAGGCTTCTCAACAGGATCTACTCTAGAAATGAAATGGCAGCGTTCCACTGGATATCTCGAGGGCAAAACACCATAATGAAAATCTCTTCCATTCCCAGTCTCAAACTCTACTCTAATGCAATCTCAGAAGACAAGTTTCTCTGTTTTACACATTCTCTACTATGTCATCAATCTTTTCTTCACAATTCCTTTTCAACTTCTTTGCCATAGTTGGAATCTGCCCCCCACCCTCCAGCAACAAGATAAGATACCCTTGGCTATGCTTGTCTTTATTCTGCTTTCAATAGTACCCTCTAAATCACTACTACCTCCCCCTTTTCTTTAAAAACCCTTCCTCATCCTCTGCCACTCAGTGTCTCTTTCAATTTGGTTGTCTCCCAAAATTCACTTAGAATATTAGCACATGCTTCATATGTCCATATAAGTAACATATACAATGTTTCTTTCTCACAGTTCTTGCATGCCTTCAGCTGGACACTCACCTCACTTCCCCTCTTCACATCCATAGCTGTCATTCCGTGCCATCACCCAGAACCACCCCACTCTGAAATCTTATGGTAAAATATCTTTCTCTAGGATTGTAATCCCTGTTATCCCAGTTTTATTAGTCCTCATCACTTACAATGTCTCATTCTTCAGGGATCTTTCAACTTGTCATTTTCTCCTAATCTACAGATTTGTTGTGATGTCACTTGGGCTAACCTTTGTCAATATTCTCAGTCCCCTTGCTCTATGTTACACTCAGCAAGTAATTCCCTGTGAACAGATCTGCCTTTTTTGCTCCTGTATCAGAGCTGCTTAAAAGCACCTTTAAAAAAAAGGAGAATAAAAGGGAGGAGGAAGAGAAAGAGGAGGAGAGAAAATAAATTCAAAATTCACACATATACACTTTCTCCGTTGTTTGTGCTTTCTTAGTGTTCTCCTTTCCATTTTCTACAAAATGCTTTCACATTTCTGCTTTTGTCTTCAAACTCCCTAACTCAACACCTACTCGGTCACTCTCAGTCCATGACCATGTGCTGACTATGATACAGAGAAGTTGGAAAATTTTAGAGAAAATATGCACAGATTCACACAACCCATTGTATTCATACTCGTTGTTATATTCTTACCTCTAATTTCAAGGTATGATATTATGAGCAATTACACCAAAGCTGTATGATTTATTTCTATATCAGAATTTTATATGCAATATCTTATTTAAATATGGTAATAACCGTATTGAGGCAGGTGTTATTAATTCAATGTTTTCCAAGGTCACTTAGTAAGTGGCTCGGCTGAAAGTCAAAGAAAAGTATAAATAATTCCAGAACCCATGCCTTTTGTTACTGCAATATCATGCATAGAAAAACTTTCCCATCATGGTTCTCAGTTTTATCTGTGTCCACTTCTTGTAGGTGAGACTCTATCCTGGGTCTTTTCTCTCTACTGTACATGTATCTACTATGATCTTTTCCCTTCAGTAAAGAAATAGCAGGTATTTCTTATCTTTTAAAAATTTCTTCCTTCATAACCCAAACTGCAATCATTTTATTGCCTTTATCTCTGCTTTCTTTCACAACCATACTTATAGAGTCCCATTCTACTCACTTCTTTACATCATTAACTTATTACCAGTGATGTATATATTGGCTAATTCACCGCAGCTATCCATATGTTGTTGTCTTTTACTCATATAACTTCTCTTCATATTCTTCTCAAAACCCTCCTCCATTTGTTTCTGGGAAAGTATTCACCCCTTCCCTACTTTTCTTTTTATGGTCAGTCCTTGTCATCTTCCTTTTTGGACTCCTCTTCCTCTGTCCTAACCATAAATATTAGTTAGAATTCCACAGGTTTTTGTCCTTAGCTTCCTTCCTTCCTTTCTTCTTTTCTTCCTTCCTTCCTTCCTTCCTTCCTTCCTTCCTTCCTTCCTTCCTTCCTTCCTTCCCTCTATATCTCTATCTCTATCTCTATCTCTATCTCTATCTCTATCTCTATCTCTATCTCTATCTATCTCTATCTCTATCTATCTCTATCTCTCTTTCTCCACACACACACTATTCAGTTTCCATGGGCTATCTGGTTAAACGCACTGATTTGAACTTGTACCTGTACCCTGGTGACTCATAAATTTATATTTCAATTCAAACCTCTCATCTTCCCCTAACACATATATCTAATTCCCTGCTAGACATTTCCACTTACATATTTACTAGAGACCCAATGCACAAAATTCTGCAAGAGTAGGCCTTCCTTTCCCTGGCTGCTGGCACTGGCTTCCCTCTGGCCCCTGGGACAGGGGGTTCCCTCACAACCCCAGCTTTGTCTGGAAGGTCGTCTGGAAGGACATCCAGTCTAATCAGCATTTTATACTTTTATTATATATTTATATATACTTATGTTCTTCAAATGCAGCACATGTTAAAAATCATTTTAAATCATCTACCCATTTATCTATATTCTATGCCCAATTAATAGTGTCACCATTCATCAATCCTCATAAAGATTTGAGAGTCACCCTTAAGTTTCCTTCTGATCTTGATTTTACTTATTTACCATCTCTGAAGTATCCCTTCCTCCTATCTTAGTGCCCTGCTTTCACTTAGGACCTTACCTTCTTCAACTACTTATAAGGCCTCAACTATATCAGCTATTTTCATATCTCTCTGCATTTTGACATTTTATTTTCTATTCCTGGAGTCTCATAAACCAGCTACACAATCCTCTTTAAATTACTTTTTCTTAAAATTTTAGCAATCTTTAATTCCTTTAGGATGTCCTTATTTTATTTCAGCTTTATTAAAGTATGACAGATAAACAAAAATTGTATGTATTTAGGTCATACAGTGTGATATATTTTTCTTTTGTGAGAATACTTAATGCCTACTTTCCCCTTCTTGACCCTTTCAGGGATTCTTCTATGTGATATCAAAACAATTTCTCTATTTTTATATCACGGCATTTGTGGTATTTGTAATTGCTTATATAAATGTCTACTTATCCTAACACTAAATTTTAAGTTCCTTGAGTATAGCAACTTCATATTTATCTTCATTTTTATTCCTAGCACCAAATAGCACAACTAATTTGTGTTACTTATAGGAAAGTATCCCACTTTAGTCTTCTCTTCCAACATAATAGATAATCATATGTATAATTTGCTGCAGCACACTGACTGAAAATGCTGGAATATATTCAACCATGAAGCACTAAATTAACACATACATCCTATTTTATTAGTGGCAGAAACTTTGTGGTGTTATCAGGGTGTATTTCTTTTAAAAGAGCCAGAGACCGAGGAGAAACCAAGATGGCGGCAAAGGTAAACACCTGAAATTGCTGCCTCGCACAACCACTTCAAAACTACAATGAAGAGAAAGGGCGGACACCACTCAAAACCACAGGAAGGCTGGCTGAGTGGAAATTGTACAACTAGAATGGAAGAGGAAAGTATACTGAGACTCAGAGGAGGTGCAGAAGTCAAGTGCAGAGGTAAGGAGGTGCACATACAGAGAGGGCTGGCAACTGAGGATGCGGTTGTCTTTTTCAATCCGGAGGGAGTCACAAACTCCTGGTGACTCTGAACTTCAGTTCCAGGCGACTTTCTGGGGATCCAGACTCATACGGGGAGAAGCTGGACTGTCTGGCAGCAGGAGGAACTCCAGATAAGCTTTCTCTCAGCAGTGCTTGCAGCGATTACCGCAGGACACTGAGACACAGAGCCTCTTAGGGCTGGGCTGAAGATCTGCCATAGCTGTTTGCTCCACCCTGTTGATTCCCTAAGACCCCACCCCACCCAAGCTGCACCCAGAGGCTTTTGCATATAAAAAGCTGGGTAGCCTCAGACAGAGCCTAAATTAGCACCTCCTTAGAGATCCAAGAGCCAGTGTACCCAGTGGTCAGAGTGGGACCATCCAGATTAAAACTCTCCAGATCCATAGGGAAATACTCAGGGGGCAGACTCAGTGAGCACCAAAGTCCCACTGAACCAAGTCTTGCCCCATAAGAGTGTCTCCAGCACAGAAGTTCTCCCACTGTAGACACAGCTGATTCTCACAGTCAATTGGCCTAGAGGTCAATTCCTCCCAGTGATACCAATAACAATCAAGGCTTAGCTACAACAAGATTGTGCACAAAGCCCACAAAGGGGTGCACCAAGAGTGTCCACCTCAGGTAATTGGGGAGGCTGAGCCACTCGGCCCTATAGGACACCTAGCACAGAAGGCCACACTTGCAACACAGGGAAGCAGCCAAATGCAGAGAAAAAAAACAGGTCACAAATGACAGAAACAAAGGAAAGCAAACAACTGGATATAGAGTTCAAAACCACGGTTATAAGGTTTTTCAAGAATTTTCTAGGAACTGCTGATAAATTTAATGAGACCCTTAAGGATATGAAAAAGGACCAGCTAGAAATTAAGCATACACTGACTGAAATAAAGAATAATATACAGAGATAGAACAGCAGACTAGAGGGTTCCAAGAATGAACTCAAAGATTTGAAATATGAAGAAATGGAAAACACCTAACTGGAAAAGCAAAAAGAAAAAAGAATCCAAAAATATGAAGATAGTGTAAGGAGCTTCTGTGACAATTTTAAGCATACCAACATCTGAATTATAGGGGTGCCAGAAGAAGAGAGAGAGCAAGATATTGAAAACCTATTTGAAAAAATAGTGACAGAAAACTTCCCCTACCTGGTGAAAGATATAGACTTAGAAGTCCAGGAAGCACAGAGAACCCAAACAAAAGGAATCCAAAGAGTACGACACCAAGCACATCATAATTAAAACACCAAGGGCAAAAGACAAAGAGAGAATCTTAAAAGCAGCAAGAGAAAAGCAGCTAGTTACCTATAAGGGAGCACCCATACAACTGTCAGCTGATTTCTCAACAGAAACTTTGCAGGCCAGAAGGTAATGGCAAGAAATATTCAAAGTGATGAATAGCAAAAACCTACAACCAAGATTACTTTACCCAGCAAAGCTATCATTCAGAATTGACGGTCAGATAAAGAGCTTCAGAGACAAGAAAAAGCTAAAGGAGTTCATCACCACCCAACCAGTATTATATGAAATGCTGAAAGGTATCCTTTAAGAAGATGAAGAAGAAGAAAAAGTAAAGATAAAAATTATAAACAACAAAAACATATCTATCAACAACTGAATCTAAAAATCAAGTGAACAAAAAATCTGATGAGCAGAATAAACTGGAGAATAGAATAGAATCAGGGGCATATAAAGGGAGGGGACTAGCAATTCTCAGGGGGAAAGGGGTGTTGGGGGTGCAGGAAGAGACTGGACAAAAATTATACACCTGTGGATGAGGACGGGGGCGGGGGTTAAGGGCAGAGGGTGGGGTGGGAACTGGTAGGAGGTGAGCTATGGGGGAAAAAGAGGAACAACTGTAATAACATGAACAATAAAGATTTTTTTTAAAAAAGAGCCAGAGACCAAAATTATCGTAAATATTTTAAGCTTAGCTCTAACGGGTTTGGCTCAGTGGATAGAGCATTGGCCTGTGGACTCAAGGGTCCCAGGTTTGATTCTGGTCAGGGGCATGTACCTTGGTTGTGGACACATACCCAGTGGGGGGGGGGGGTGCAGGAGGCAGCTGATCGATGTTTCTCTCTCATTGATGTTTCTAACTCTCTATACCTCTCCCTTCCTCTCTGTAAAAAATCAATAAAATATATTTAAAAAGTAATTTAAGCTCTATATATCAGGAAAATTTAAATAAAATTATGTTCTCAGATTTTAGGATCTGGATCTTCTGTATTTTGTTTTTATTTATTTTTAATTTATTAGTAGAGAAGTTACTTAATTTAGGTGATTATATTTTGTTTGAATCAAAAATTAAATTATAGAGGTAAATGCTAAGAGCAAGAGTACAAATTGGATGTAATAAAGGCCTAATCTTTTGTGGGTGTGATATCAAAATACAGGTACAGTTGCACTAAAGACTTATGGGAAACTATTAGTGTTAGGTTGAATATGAATGTGAAGGAAAAGGATTTCAAAGTTAATTTTGAAAATGTTGAGCCAAGGAGAATGATACAGTCATCATTGCATCATTAATAGGAATAGGAATGATGCAAATCTAAATCTTTGTATGGGGAAGAATAAGTCTAGTTTTAAATTCACTAAGTAGTGATTCAATGTCTTACTGGAGATCTATGAGGATATAAGAAAATGAGACCAAAGCTTTCTTGGCAAATCAAAACCAAAATATTAAATGAGGATGTTCATCATAAAGGCAAAGTTGCAACCATGGCACAGAAAAGTGGGTAAAGAGAAGGGAGACATGAATACATCATTCTAGAAAGATAACATCATGTTGGTATTTAGGACAGTATCTCTTTGAATGAGGTGGGGCATGGGACTTTATCGTCAGTATATGGTAAATAACAAGAAGAGCCACGATTCTTCAATACAGTTACTAAAAGTATCAAATGAATACATGTTTAAAGACGCTTTCTGATATGAGTTCAGTGAATGCCTTTTCTATTCATAGGAATATTCAATGGTTCCTTGTCAAAATATTGTTTTTCCTTTGCAATAGTCGTTTTTATTTCTGCCATTGTCCTTGTACAGCCTTTCAGATGCCTGTTCTGTTTATTGAATTAAGAATTCTGTGCCCACCTAACTGGCTCTATTCTTCCTTCTTCACCTCAATGGGTTAAAATGTAACATACACAAAGTGCCTGATCTCACAAACATGTGAAAAGATGGGAGAACGTGTTAAATGCACAGACAGAAGAATCCAAGTGTCGCGAACACCATGGGTGTCACAAGGGAGCCTATCAGATGGGAAAAGAAACTAACATTTTCAGTACCTGTCACATAGAGATCTATATTCTCGTTTCTACTTATGCTGCTATTTACCTGACAGCCCCTAAGAGCTCTTTGGAGACCACTGTGATTTCTCAAATAAATATGTATTTCAGTTTGCATGCTTATCTTGAGAGCACATTTTAATTACCCAGTAGACATTAACAATGTCTTCCCAGCTGTTACTTTCTATTATGTCCTGTAAATAAGCCTTTGGCTCTTTTTAAAAATGTATCTTTGACCTAAATATGATGAGGGCACTCAAGCAGTTGTGACAATAGGCAGTATAAATTCTCGTCAGTTGGGATGAAATAGGCAGATTTTCTAAAAATTGCCCTGGTCTATGACTTCCACACATGAACACACCCTGTGCTTAATATTTTCATGAATTACACTCTTAAAATATTTGAAATGAAACTCAGGTAGCCTTGAGGAGAAACCCTCTGGACACACAATTTGAATCTCTATAGAGAATTTCTTATGCCTCAACTAATCCTTCAGGTCACGAAAAGGGACAAGAATAAAAAAAAGAAATTTAATCATAAACTACTTTTCTGCTTAATGTTTCACATCATGCTGTTATGCTCCTTTGGCTATGGGTAGCACATTCTTATTGAATAAAACAAATTTGATGTCTCTATGATGTTAAACATTTAATGATTAGTTTGATCTGTCAAATTTGGAAAGCTTTCTGTTAATATATGAATAAATTCAAGTATATAACAAATGATACTGTGATATAGTAATATGTATAACTAAAAAGATGACCTTTTTCTAATTCAGTCACTTTTACCAATCCTTTTGTCTCGGAGTACCAGAAAACAAAACAAAACAAAACCCTTGGTTAGTTCCTTTCTTCAAAGCCATTTTGTCATGAAATACCACAAAAAGAATTTTAAGAAAACTCAGTTTATTCCCTATTAGACTTTTTTTTTGCCCTTCCAAGATTGTATTTCTAAAACACAGAAGTCCATCTAAGAATACTTTTTTTTTTTTCATTTTGTAGCAAATAGACATTTATCCTGCAACTCGGTAAAGAAACCCGAGAGAAACTCAATGATCACTTTGACAAGAACAACGCCATGTTCTTTTTGTGGTCACCCAGCTCCTAGTACCCTGTTCTCCCAGGACAGTTTATTTGGCTCATTACTCTGCTTACCAATCATTGCAATGTACAGGAAACCTTCAACTTCAAAACTACTAGGAACTGTTTCTTAGTCGTACCGATGTCATGACTAAGAATCATTATATGTGATACAAAGAGCAGCAGTGGCTAAGACCTATCCCATTTAGGCTTGTCTGTTCGATCTGAATCAATAAGTAGAATGAGGCACATTACCTTTTTTAGATGAGTCTGTATAGGATATTGTTTGAAAACATGGTCTTCTAAGCCAGACTACTGGGGTTTGGAATCCTAGTTCCACCTCTTAACTTAGTACCTTTGTATTCTTGAAAATGTTACTTAAATATCTAAAATCAATTTCACCATTGGAAAAATGCAGATAACAATACTAAAAAGATGGTTCTGTTTATATATTTAGATGGTGCTTATAAAACTTTTAGTATAGGTCCCAGGACATGGTTGTCCTCAAAAACAGTGAATCATTTTTGTTGTTGTTGCTGTTATTGTAGTGATATGCTTCATTTAGAGAAAGAACCTGTATGTTTATGTTCAAAAATATTCAAGGATAGTGTTAAAACCTGAATGCATACTGCTATAAACCTGATGCTATAATTATCTTTTAAATGTTGAAACATTTTTTAAATGAATAGACTCACACCTAAATCTGTAACTTTAAAGGTCTTTGAACTTTTTTATTGATTTCAAGGGGAAACAAGAGGCAATGTTTGAGATCTGGGATAAAAGCTCAGTTTCAGTAGTCGGTAAAGCAGAGGCTGGGACTGGTTTCCCCAGGCGTATTCACGTCCGTGGTAGCTCATTATAGGGCCAAATCTGCCTCCTGGAGACCCCACATTGTGTACTTAATCCTCAGCCAAAACTCCATTTCTGACAGTGGGAAATAGTATGCATGGATTTGAGTTCTCCCCTGTAAAGTTCTTTTTTTCTCTCTCACGCTTAAAATTATTTCCAGCTGTAATACATAACTCGTGAATTGGCTGCTTCTTAGTAAATCTATGTCATTATAGCAATAGGTAATAGCAGGTAGTTACAAGAGAGGAAGAGGAATTACCACCTGCTAGTAGGGCTCTAAGTGCTTTTCCGTAATGACTCACATAATCCCCATGACAACCCTATGAGATAGATACTATTGTTACCCCAGTTTTATAGAGGAGGGAACACAGACACAGGGAATTTAAGTAACTCGCTAGAGGTAATGGTTCATAAATGACAAACTCAGGCAGCAGGGCCCCAGGGCACTTAAACAGAACCCTACACTGTCTCAGTGAAAAAGATAAAGAGGACAACTAATCTAGGGTAACATTGATTTCTAAAATTTTATCTTAAATAGTAAATCCATTTAGTGGATGAGATCATTGAAAACGGATAAATTAAATGAACAATCCAAGATCTCAGAGCTCTTTAGAGATGAAGGCTGGACGACAATCCAGGTTTTCTTTCTGCGAATGCTCTTTTGTTCTGCCTCAGAGCCTAGTAGTCACAGGATGGAACAGTAATGAGTGTGCAAACTGCTTGGATAGCTACATTTTACCTGGACTGGAGAGATCTATTTATTTCTATAACTAAATAAAATTTTGAAATGCTGGCATGAAAACCCCAACAAAAGACACACCTTTAAATAATGTAATTATGATTGCTTAAGTAATATTTAAATAAATTCGTTAAATTTGAGTAGAGAATATTGAGATAAAAGTAAGTTATGAATATAAGTTTTGGAATTACTATTTATAATGGCAGCTCACCAAGGGATAAAACCAGTTATCTAGTGTGCTGTAGTCTTACAGAAAGACAGCTATTATGACTTTAAAATATGCTATGAGATAAAGGAATTTTTTAAAGCAAATATTAGGTACAAAACAAATTGGTAAAATCTGAACTGCAGACCATTATTAGTTAATTAAATTCTGTTTCATGGATTTAAAATTGATAAGCAATATTACCACAAAATTATATAG
Source organism: Murina feae (assembly GCA_004026665.1). Taxonomy (NCBI): domain Eukaryota; kingdom Metazoa; phylum Chordata; class Mammalia; order Chiroptera; family Vespertilionidae; genus Murina; species Murina feae. The sequence continues at coordinate 42,526 of PVJC01003955.1, read as the reverse complement.
ATAAAAGAAAAAAGGAAAGAAAATAATAAACTATTAGTGTGTTTTATATTATGCAAGGTTTATTAAGAAACATAAATCTGATTTCTCTGATGGGGTTCTGTTGACAGGGTAAGAAAAATATATAAGATTTGGCTCTTCCTTGTTTAAAGCAGAGTGTCAACTGGCATAAATAAAATTAGTATAATGCTTCACATTATGTGAGTCAAATACTGCCAACAGTCAGTTATGAGATATGAGTCAAGTTACTTAATTTGGAGTCACTGTTTCCTTATCATTTAGATTAGAGTTGTACCAGATGATATCTTAGATCCTTTCTAGTTTTAATAGTCTATTTTCTGTAGAAAACTGATTGATACAGCTACACTAATACCAATTAATAGTGAACATTTGGACTATATTATTTAGGTAATGGCCTACTTCATGAGTTCCATACTTAAGTAGCCTCAGTCGCCTCAGAGCATTGTTATTGTTTTTATTTAGTCAATAAATATTTTTGCAAACTTATTATTGACCTGCCTCTGTTTTAGAGGGCTGGGACACAATGCTGAGTAAATACATGGCTCTCCTAAAGAAACAGCCTTATCCGGAGGCAACATATTTTAAAATTCCTGTTTCTCCATCTAAATGCTCCTATCGTGTTCTTGCTGTAGAAGCAACAGATCCATCAAAGTTGAAGTTCTAAGTGAGGAATACAAGCAAGCCTTAACAGTGAAGACAGTATTTGAGCTGGGTTTTGTACGCTGAGTAGGAGTTTCCTGAGAGAAAGAGCACTAAAAATAGAAGGCAGCACCCTGCCAGTTTGGCTCAGTGGCTGGACATCAATCTATGTCCAGGTCGATTCCAGGTCAGGGAACATGCCCAGGCTGCTGGCTGGATCCCTGGTGGGGAGCAGGTAGGAGGCAGCCCACTGATGATTCCCTCTCATTATTGATGCTTCTATCTCTCTCTCTCTCCCTCTTCCTTCCTCTCTGAAATCAATAAAAATCTATATATTTTTTAAAGATAGAAGAAAGAGTTGTACAATGATACTAAAAATAACCTGGTGAGCCCAAGGTTTCAGGCCATAGGAAGAAGATCAGAAAGGGAACAGAGATAACAGTATTCCATTAGAAAGTGAATTATATACTGAATCATATGACTATGGTTATGTTCTCTTGGTTAACATAAGGGTCTCTGTGGTGAATATTCACATGAGGAACAAAGTATTTTAAAGCAGAATTGATAATTATACAAATGTTTTATCCCCTCAGGGGACTTCTTTTAAATTTCAGTCTGAGCTTTCCAATGGCTCAATCAAATGGCCAGGGTTTTAATTACAATGTATGAGTCCAGTAGGTTCACATTCTTCCCTATGCCCACCAAAAATACCCTCACGGAAACATTTCCTGTCAGGGCTTGGTGATGAAGGCCAGCAGGAGTGTACATAGATATTACATCAATACTAATAATGCAGTTAACAATGGGCAGAATAACAATGGAGACTCATGGGGTCCAAAGGGAGCCATCCACAGTCAGACTTGGACAAGGGTCCCAGGGGTGATGGTCTTAGGCCCCAAACCAAAGAGCATTATCTGTTCTCTACTCATCTTGGTACAAGGGGTTGCAAGGACCCAAGTCGCTTGTCTGCTAGAGTCTGGAAGGCCCAAGAAATGCCATTCTTCCCCACCTTCTTCTGAATATTTAGAAAATTCTGATCTGTGGCTTGAAGTTTACAAATAATTTCCTCATTTTTCTATATTCACAACAACTTTCAAGAAAATTGTCATCTGACTATAAAAATGTCTATAGGAAAGGATTGTGAATCATAATGATAGCATGCCTGTAAAGTAGGGAAACAGATTTACTGTTTAGTTGTTAACTAGATAGGTAGATGATAGATAGATAGATGAGGGAGAGAGAGCGAGAATAGCTAGATGCCCTATGTCCAGTATACATTATACGATGTCAGCCTAGACATTTACCAACAACATGAAGGTGATTCAAGAAGGCAATAATAGATGGAGAGAATCGTTAATTGACTTAACATTTTAAATTACTTTTCTTTAACATGTGACTTTACTTACTAGAATCAGCCAACTACTCTGAGTGACCAGAGATGTCTTAATGGGTGATCCCCTCAGGGGATGATATACCTTTTCTCCTAATTCCAAGGTTTTCTTTGTTCCTTGCTGAGTTAAAACTCATCCAAATTTCCTTTTCTGTAACAAAATTTCTTTTTTAACTTAACAATACCTGTCTTAATTTGTTCAGTTTTCCTCTTTTTCAGTCATGTTTTCTGTAAACTTTGCTTATTCCTTGTGAGACTGTTAATCTTGTCTACCTTGAACTTACATATATCAGCACTTACACTTAGTGCTATGACCTACCTCATAGCTGAGATATTACCTCCTTATGCTATGTTTCCAAAAGCTAGTAAAAAACATTTGTCAGTAAATGAATGGAGGATTAACATGTTGAAGAAATGCCAATAGTTTAGATTTTTGGCTGGAGATAACTCTTCCTTATCTTAAAAGTTAAATTATTTTTGTTAAAATAAAACCCATGTACTTTCCTCTTGCATTTTGCAATTTGGTCATACCTCTGGAGATGGATGGAATACAATAATTATACCTTAATTCTAAAATTTATATACAGATCCCAGAATTAGATTAAACTGTGTCTGAAAAGTGTTACCAATAAAAATAAATAAATATAAGAGATGTTTTGATATGTTTTTCTTTGAAAAAGAGAAATGAAAGATTATAGTCATTGTATTTTTAAGAGTGAATAAAATTGAGATGCTCTAAGAAAAGCAAGGCAATGTGTATTAAACTGTGGCTTTCGATTTCTAAAATGAATTTCATTCTTACATTCCAGGCATTAAAATTATAACAGACTGCCCAGCTGGTGTGGCTCAGTGGTTGAATGTTGACCTATGAAGTAGGGGGTTTCAGTTCAATTCTAGGTCAGGGCACATGCTTTGTTCTCAGACCCGATTTCCAGTGTGGGGCCTGCAGGAGGCAGCCAATCAATCAATGATTCTCTATCATCATTGATATTGCGCTCTCTCTCTCTCTCTCTCTCTCTCTCTCCCTCCCTCTCCCTCTTCCTTTCCCTCTCCCTCTCCCTCTCCTTCTTCCTCTTCCTCTTCCTTCCTCTCTGAAATCAATAAAAATATATTTTTAAAAGCCTGTAACAAACTGAAATTGAATCTGCCTAAATAAAATAAAATGATATAGTTCTCCTACCAAAAAAAATGTTTATATTCTTCTTTTACCTTCACATTTATTAACATTTCTATAAAATAAACTTTCAACCTTTGAGTATATTGATGTTCAATTTACCTTAGAATCTTATATATAAATATTCAAACAGTAAGAGAAAGAGAGGGCTTGTGGGATTTGACATGCTTAACCTTACCATGGAGGAGAAAATGAAGCTTTCTTCCTACAGCATTTCATGGTAGTTAACCATAAAATAAAATTGACAGATGGCCAACACTGTAAAAATCCTATACAAATAATAGGTCATGGTATTCAGCCCTCAGTTATGTCTCTTGATAACGATATTTCTGAGCATTTAATTGGTTTAAACTCTGTTTTGGAATGTCAGCCTGGGTTGGCAGACACTTAGAACTGCCTGACATAGAAAGTCAAACCATAGTAAAACTACTCAGAAAGCAACAAATCAAAAGGGTTTCATTATTGCACCAAATCTCTATCAATTCCTCAATAAAGCCCCTTACCTGATAGGATTTTGAACAATATCTTATGGTGGATAGGGCAATAAAAGACTCTGGGTGATATGTTCCTGGTCAAAATTTTTCATGTAATAGTAAAATGACCCCATTTATTATTTTGTCTGCTGGTCACCCACTTCATATGTGATTTCAGACATTCTTAGCCTACTACGAGAAACCAGTCCTACACTCTAGCATAATGAATGACTCACCCTAGATTTCCTCAGCTTTCCTCTCTTTGATCAGAGTCACATGCATAGTTGCTGCCAAATGAATTCATCCATTGAGGGGAAAAATGCTATCAGTCAGTTTGAAAAAGAAAGGTCAATTAAGCAAGAATTTTAAGCATCTTTTATGTGCTTATCTCTGTGTAAGACAATGCTGAGGGAGAGAAAAAAAAAGTTTTAGATCTAGTCCCTGCCCTTCGGGAGCTTATAAGCTAACTACAGAGAAGATTAAAATAAAAAATAAAAAAGCAAGTTAAGTGAAAAAAATGTATGTCACACAAATAAGAATTAAGCAAGTGTGAGATGAATAATAGTTAAACCATTAGACAAATAGTTCTCAGAGCAATAGAAGTCCCTGAAATCCAATCTCCTTTCCATTGCCCTGGATTCTGTATGATACAGTATCATAAGATGTTTGTTTGAGACAGCATCTGGTGCTTTCACATCACACTGTTATTAGTTCTTATATCTCCAAACCTGAGCATCTTGAAACCAAAAAAGATGTGACATTTATTCCCTTTTGATAAGATTGTGGTTTTAGAATTTAATTTTTTTTCTTTGTAAGTTTTAATTCTGAAATTTTAAATAAAAAAATAGTTTTTACTCAAGGAACACTTGAAGCACCTTTGGAATAAGTCATATTTTAGCCCACAAAAGTATGATTGGCCATCTGGACACAATGCATATTAATTGATACCAGAAACTTACAAAACATAATCTAATCAGTCATAGGCCAGAATGGATTCAAATTGGTTGAAGACATATTACACTCATTCAATGATGTTCAAAGGAAAATTCAGTCCACAAAGAGAAAATGCCTGATGGGCCTTTTAAATCCTATTTCAAGCTTAAAAGGAACTGTGACTCGATGTGATAATAAAGGTATGCACATATAACTTTTCACAAAGATGTGTTTGTAAAGGAAGACAAAAGACACTGCTTCTAAGAACACTTTTTCAGCATTACAGAAACATAATTACATAACTAAAAATGCAATTAGGATTTGATATTTAATCCATTCAATTGCCAAAAGATGTTCCCAAAACTGAGTTGATTATAGCAAATGGATGGGCTCTTTATTAATTTAGCTAGTAGTTCTTTGTATGTGTATGGATGTGTTAATACATAGGTGTCCATATACGTGTGTGTGTGTGTGTGTGTGTGTGTGTACACTGTTATTCATTCTGAAACTCCATTTACTTTAATCCAACAATGGGGTTTTGTTTTAAACAACAACAAATATTTAGTTAATGGTTTCTTTTTAAAATAGTATAAAATTAAAAAAATAAAGCATTCAGCATTACTATATGCTAGATTTTAGAACAGCATCACAATTTATATGATAGATTCTAGAACTGCATCACAACTAACATGATAGATTCTAGAATAGCATCACAATTTCACTGACCTCATAAGATGAAGATAATGCCTCATAAGGCATTCAAAAATATTTAGACATCATAAGTAGTATCGTCATCATTATTGTATTATTTTATCCACAAATGTTGAGAGTTGCTGAAACTTCTACAATAAACTGTTTCTGTTCTCCGAGGGGAAGAGTGAGGCTTATGCACAAATTTTAAGCATATGAAGAATTTGAGAGGGTCACTCTAACAAGAAGCTACAGAATGTGGTTAGATAATCCAGCTTGATTAAAAGCAATGATCTGGGAATAAAACATCCCAAAATGTTTCTAGAAACTTAAAAAGAAATGATTCATAATAGCCACAAAATGGTTTTCTATTTGTCTATGTCAAATAAAGTTGTTCTGGAAGGAAGCTGAAGTTAGGAAAATAACATGTGATAGCAGGAAACCAGAACAAAGCTGGGGCTAGAAACAATCGTTCAAACTTGACACTTGGGATTAATAGAGACGTGGATTTATTTTTTCCCATTTGAAAACTCATTTATTTTACCACTATTAATATGGTAGAAACTAGAGTTAAAATCATGAAAAGACAAAGTCCCTCCCTAGGTACTAAACTCTTTTTTTTTTAATCTTTATTATTCAGCTATTACAGTTATTATTCTTTTTTCCCCCCATAGCTCCCCTCCACCCAGTTCCCACCCCACCTCATGCCCCCTCACTGTCCTCATCCATAGGTATATGATTTTTGTCCAGTCTCTTCCTGTACCCCCACACTCTCTTCCCCCTGAGAATTGTCAGTCTGCTCCCTTTCTATGCCACTGATTCTATTCTATTCACCATTTTATTCTGCTCATCAGATTTCTTGTTCACTTGATTTTTAGGTTCACTTGTTGATAGATATGTATTTGTTGTTCATAATTTTTATCTTTAGTTTTTCTTCTTCTTCCTCTTCTTAAATAATACCCTTTAGCATTTCATATAATACTGGTTTAGTGGTGATGAACTCTTTTAGTTTTTTCTTATCTGTGAAGCTCTTTATCTGACTGTCAATTCTGAATGATAGCTTTGCTGGGTAAAGTAATCTTGGTTGTAGGTCTTTGCTATTCAACACTTTGAATATTTCTTGCCACTCCCTTCTGGCCTGCATGGTTTCTATTGAGAAATCAGCTGACGGTCATATGGGCACTCCTTTGCAGGGTAACTAACTGCTTTTCTCTTGCTGCTTTTTCTCTCTTTGTCTTTTATCTTTCACATTTTAATTATGATGTGTCTTGGTGTGGTCCTCTTTGGATTCCTTTTGTTTGGAATTCTCTGAGCTTCCTGGACTTATAAGTCTATTTCTTTCACCAGATAGGGAAAATTTTCTGTCATTATTTCTTCAAATAGGTTTTCAATATCTTGCTCTGTCTCTCTTCTGGCACCCCCATAATTCTTATGTTGGTACACTTGAAGTTGTCCCAGAGGCTCCTTACACTATCTTCATATTTTTGGATTCTTTTTTTTTTTCTTTTTGCTTTTCTGGTTGGGTATTTTTTGCTTCCTCATATTTCAAATCTTTGAGTTGATGCTTGGGATCCTCTAGTCTGCTGTTGGATCTCTGTATATTATTCTTTATTTCAGTCGGTGTATGCTTAATATCTAGTTGGTCCTTTTTCATATCCTCGAGGGTCTCACTAAATTTCTTGGAGGTTTCTAGAAGATTCTTGAGTAACCCTATAACCGTGGTTTTGAACTCTCTATCCAGTAGTTTCTTTCCTCCATTTCTGTCATTTGTAACCTATTTCTTTGTCTCTCAATTTTGGCTGCTTCCCTCTGTTGATAGAGTGGCTTTGTGTGCTAGGTGTCCTATAGGGCCCAGTGGCTCAGCCTCCCCAATTACCTGAGGAGGACACTCTTGATGCACCCCTTTGTGGGCTTTGTGTACATTCTTGTTGTAGTTAAGCCTTGATTATTGTTGGTATCACTTGGAGAAATTGATCACCAGGGCAATTAGCTGTGAGGACCAGCTGTGTCTACAGTGGAAGAACTGCTCTGCTGGAGACACCTTTATAGGGCAGGACTTGCTTCAGTGGGGCTTTGGCGCTCACTGAGTCTGCCTCCTGAGTGTATCTTTTATGGATGTGAAGAGTTGTAATCTGGATGGTCTCACACTGACCACTGGGTACACTGGCTCTTAGATCTCCAAGGAGGTGCAAAGTCCCATAGGTATAGGTCACTGCCTGAGGCCACCCTCAGGAACTACAGAGAGATCTGCAGATTCCTCCTCTTTGTTTGGGGTTTGGAAGTGCCCAGATGAGGCCTAGCTGTGAAGTAATGCAGGCTGCTATAGAGCCTTAGGCTTTCTTTTGGAAGCTTTGGAGCTGTTTGACCCAGCAGCAGTTTGTTAGGTTTTAGATTGCAAAAGAACAGGCCATTAGTATGCAAAAGCCTCTGCTCACAGCTTGGGTGGGGTTGTAAATTGGGTGGGGTGGGGGTCTCAGGGCATCACCTGTATGGAGCAAACAGCAATGGCTGCCAGTCACCCCCGCCTCAGAGGGGTCCCGGGGTCTCTGTGTGTCATTGCCCCATGCAGGAACAATGATTGCTGCAAGCACCTCTGCAAGAAAGCTGCCTTCACATTCCTATCCTGATGCCAGACAGTCCAGTTTCTCCCTGTATGAGTCTGGGTCCCCAGAGTCTTGGCTGGAACTGGAGTTCAGAGCAATTGGGAGCTTGTATCTTCCTCCCAACTGAAAAAGACAACAGGGTACCCAGTTGCCAACCTGTTTCCACATGCACCTCCATACTTCCGCACTTCCGCACCTCCTACCAGTCTCAATGTGCTTTTCTCTTTCCTTCTAGTTGTTGAACTTCCACTCAGCCAGCCTTCCAGTGGTTCTGGATATCCATTTTGTCTTTTAGTTGTAGTTTTGATGTGGTTGTGCAAGGCAGCAAGTACAGGTGTTACCTATGCCGCCAGCTTGGTTCTTCTCCACAGACATTGATTTTTAATGTTATATTACTGTAAGCAAAACCTTAGGAGAATAAGGTAAATGGGTAGGTTCTCCACATCCTCGAAGAATCCCTACCAACCCCACACACTACACTTGGCTTAAGTCAGCAACTGCATACATCACTTTTTATATATATACTAGGGGCCCAGTGCACAAAAATTTGTGCACTCGGGGGGTGGGGGTCCCCCAGCCTGGCCTGTGCCCTCTTGCAGTCTGGGATACCTCGGGGGATATGTCCACCTGCTGGCATGCCTGGCCAGCCTGGGTGAGGGGCTGAGAGCCATTTTCAGGCTGCTCACAGCCCCTTCAGGGTTCGTGCACTGGGGGCTGGGAAGGCTGGTGAGTGCAGGCCTGGACGTTTCCCACCAGAGGGCCCACGATTGCACACGCTTGGTGGGCCCACACTGCTGAGGGGACACACCTGGCTCAGAGTTGGGTGGCAAGCCAGGGGCGGACGTTGCTGCAGAATCCCTCAGTGGGGCCCTGCTGCTGAGCAAACACACCGAGGTGGAGCTGGGCAGTGAACCTGCTTCGGATTCTCCGCACTGTGCAGCAGACGCTCCTGCACGCCCTGTGGAGGCCCCTGGGGGGCGGATGAAGGTAGCGGACCCTGGACGGGTGTTCCTGGACACCCTGTTGAGGCCCCCAGGGCAGAGCCAGGCAGTGGACCCAGGACAGGCATTCCTGGATGTCCCACAGAGGCCCCCGGGGGGCAAAGCCAGGCAACAGACCCAGGACTGCTGCTCCTGCACACCCTGCAGAGGCCCCGTGCTCCTGCATGCCCCGGGGAGGCCCCCAGGGGGTGGAGCCAGGCAGTGGACCCAGGACAGGCACTCCTGGATACTCCTCGGAAGCTCCCGGGGGCGGAGCTAGGCAGCAGACCCAGGACAGCTGCTCCTGGATGCCCCGAGGAGGCCCCAGGCCAGACCCCCCTCCCACTGAGCTGACACACCTGGCACAGCTATGCCGGCCAGCCATGGAGGCTCCCAGTGCAGAGCCGCCCTGCCAGACTCCATCTTGGCTGGGTTAATTTGCATACAGCCACTCTGATTGGCTAGTGGGCGTGGCTGTGAGCAGAGGCTCAGCCAGCCTAGGCAGGCAGTTGCAACAGAAGCCTTTGGTTTACTCTAGCTCCATGGCTGTTGGCCTCCATCTTGGCTGGGTTAATTTGCATACAGCCACTCTGATTGGCTGGTGGGCGTGGCCGTGAGCAGAGGCTCAGCCAGCCTAGGCATGCAGTTGCAACAGAAGCCTTTGGTTTGCTCTAGCTCCATGGCTGTTGGCCGGGTTAATTTGCATACAGCCACTCTGATTGGCTGGTGGTAACAGTCAATTTGCATGTTTCTCTTTTATTATATTAGATATTATGGGATGATTATAGCCAGAATGTTTGTGACCACATAGAAATAATACCCTATGAGCAAAAATACTCTATTCTGTTTGGAGAATCAAAATGCAAAGGCCTCAGTGAAATAATAATCTTTCTGTTTAGTTTGTGAAATTTGTCTGTAGTAAATTCCTACCCTAATTATCCACAGAGTGAGGTTGGAGGGAAAAAGTCAGGGGAGCTCTCTTCTTAGAAAGGCCGGTTGAAAGAGATGAATAGGTCAGTCATACCTCAATGATGTGTTATCCTAGTGTAGGAGGATTACGAACATGGTAGTGAATGCTGCTTCTGAAAGGACAGAATATATGGCAGAAGATTACTTTTTTAGGTCCTCTTTAAATCCTCTCAAAGAGAGCTGCATCTCCCAACCGAGGCACATGAGAGACCCTGCAGACCCAGCAGGAACTCTAAGTGAAGTGCTGAAAGTAAAGGGGGGCTGACGGAGTGATTTTATCCCTGGAGGGAGTGGCAAGCAACTCTTTCCAGAACGGAGCCTGAGAACTGAGCTAGAAAATCACTCTGTAAATGGGATCTCAGTGAGTCTCTCCATGGTTTTCAAAGCAGGAGGTTTGGGAACTGAGTCAGCGGATCCCTGAACTAGTCTGATTTACCTGAGACTTCCAGTTTTAGCCTTGAAATTCCTGTGTCCCAGGAAATTCTTCAGTCCTGGGAAAACTGGAGTCTTTGGGTATGGGTGTGTAAGTTTTGTATCTCAGGGCCCCTTGCCTATGACTTAAGAAGTGTATTTGTGAAACAACTTTGAGTAAGTATGCAAAACTTTTGTTGTTGTTATGAGATGATGTGGGAAAAGCAGCATTGCTTAAATAACTATTACTAGAATTATTCATAGGGAAAGACCTGTCTCACTATGAGAAAAAAAAAAGTAATAATTTTGTAGGTAGGAATGATAGAGGGTAAGCCTTGCCCCCTGCTGTACCCCAATCTTAGGGGCTGTCAGTCATTTAGTTTCTAGCTTTAGGTGAAGGAAAACCCCTGCACTGTATAAAGGAAGGAGATTTTGGAGTAGAGTACTAGTGATGAGGGGAACGGATAGCCTGCTAAAGATTATAAAGCTGTATGTTGTGGCCTCTGTATGTGGACACATATGTATCTTCAGTAAAGTCAACGGAATTTCAATGCTTGGTGCAATTTTTGTCTTTGTGAAACTTAAACGAGTGACTGAGTGTGAAAAATGAGCCAGCGCTATGGATGATCCAAAAGGTAGAGGTAGCCTGGGAAAGATAAACTAGCACCTAGGGATTAGGGTGTGAGACTCCACAGGTGAATTCGGGTCCCATCAAGAAGGTTTCTGCTCAAAATTTCACCTTTTCAAAGAGGTGTCTCCTAACAACTTTATACAAAATAGCCACTGCCTATTCCTATCAACTTCTGTCATTTTCCCCACCTTTTATTGTTCTTCATGGTACTTTTCTTGCCTGACGTATTATGGGATGGAATTTTAGGGAGTTTAAACAGGATATGTGTTTCTTATACTCCCGTGTTTGGATCAATTTGAGAACTAAAGCACAGGAAAGAGATGAATGGATTTCAAAATGTCAACTTTATTGCTGATATGATCACTATTGGGGTCCTCTGTTCTTTCCTCCCCTGCCTCAGAGGGCAGCATGGTTTGGGTCTGTTGTGCAGATATACCTATGGCTGCTTCACAGAGTTCTGCTGCACAGGCAGGCAAAGAGCACATCTCCATTGTGGAGAGAGAGGCCAGAAGCATCACATTAGTTTTTCATTCATTCATAATATAGGAACAGAAAATAGTAGGTTGCCACCTCCTAAAACATTGTATAATTGATTTTTGTTTAAAATGTAAGTTCCATTAGGGCAGATGCTTTGCCTCTTTTGTGAACTGATTAATCCTCGGCTTCTAGAACAGGGTCTAGCACTTGTTGGGTGTTCAATAAATTTTAAATTGATAAATTTAACTAGAGAGATTCCAACTGATTTCAACAGAGGGTCAGTGATGACTTTAGCTGACATCAGGAATGTGTCAATGCAAGTAAATTTGGAAACAAATAAGGACAGTCGACATGGTTATGTCCACTGAGATCCTCCTGCCTGGCTCAGGGAGTATTGTTAGCAGACAGCCCCCAGCCATCAGTTCCGACAGGGTATGTCTCAGCTGCAGAGACATCCAGGATTATACTCTTTCCAAGTGTGGTGTACACCCAATGACTAAGAAGGTAGGACTCCAAGAACCTGGCCATCCTGAGTAAGTGGAGGACTCCTCTGGTGGTCAGTACTGCTCTCGAGCCTTCCATAGGGTCAGCTGAGGCTTTGTCAGATCTGCACTATGGTCCAACATTTCTTTCTGCACAAATTATCTTTCTTTCCCTTTCTTTTATAAGTGTTGATGCTTAATTTCACATAGCTAATTCTGTACTCTGCATCTGCTTCTGGAAAAATGCAACCTGTGAGAGAAGCGTTATGTAGCAGAGAAATAGGCATATAAATGTGAACTTAAAGAGGGGCATATACCAGTCGGGGAGGATCATTACAGATATGGACAATGAAACCGTAAGAATCCATGATATCCTTTAGGAGGAAAAGAACTATGGGCAGTGAGACTAGAAGTTAAGAAATAACAAGCCAGAATCCAAGGGCTCTGGAGAGGAGCCCAGATGGAAGGAGACTCTACAATGTGAATAGAGTGACCCAGGAATATAGGATAGAAAAATATCCACCATATTTGCAACTTAAAATAGCATTAGATTCTTTGATGGGGATACCTGTTAGGGTTGTTATTTTTTTTGGGGGGGGGGGATATATTTCAATAACTTCATTGTGAATTGAGTGAACAAATAATGGAGACAGTGAAGAATAGTGTTCCCACTCAGGAACTTTGGAGGAAAGAAGAGATGGTTTTTAAGATGGGAAGAAATAGGTAACAAAACAGATGTAGAGAAGAAAAATAACAGCAAGAGCAGACATGTCAGAAAGCAGAGATACTAGTGGAGATTAAAAACAGCAACAGGAAAGCAAGTGACAATCACTGACAAACATGATGTGAAAGAGACCAGAATACCAATTGGGAGAATGTAGAAGAGGGGGAAAGGCACTTCTGCAGAGTAGATACAATCAGTTACAACCTAAGAAACATGCACTGTTTCATCCTATGCAGCATACATCAGAAAGACTTCTTTACCCAAATAAAAAAACAAACAACAAACACACACATGACAACACAGGGAGCTTTCAAGCAGGGATCATTAAGTCATGAAAACCTTAGCAGGCTGCTGCCCTACCAGTGCTGACATTGAGTCTAGCAGAAAGGTGGTGTTTTGTGAAGAGTTCGAAGGACACTGGAAAAGAAATCTGGTTATCACCTGTCCATGACAGAATAGGCAACTGCTCCTTAATTTTTCTTTATTTTATTCTACTTTTTATTTGCTACCTATAGACTTGGTTTTCTTTTTATTCAGTTCTATGCATGGGGGAATACACAGCTTAAAGTTTTCATGTTTGGAAACATTTTTACCTACCGTTTTAGACCTGATCAAAGCACATGATTAAATGCGTGATACTTCAAAGTGACTAGTTTCTTTAGGTGTGGAAATGTGGGTTAAATAAAGTAAAAATTTATACGCCATCAAATGTGTGGTTAATTTTAGTATAGAGTATTGAGAAGAGAGGGAAGGACAGGCTTTAATTGAAATTTTTGAGTTGATTTTGTGTGTGTGTGGGGGGGGGAGGTTCCAGTCTCCTTGCTTATAGAAGAATACAAAACCATATTTTCTTCAAAAATTGGCTTCTTTTCAAAGATTTATTTGTACTTGCCCTTGACTTCCTTAATGTAACTGGGGGAAAAATGATGTCTTAGGTTGAAGTCAAAAGATGCCTTCCATCCCCCAAGATTCTAGTCCCCCAATTATCCAATCAAAAAATAATTTATGTACTGCTGTGGTGGGAATTTTCAGATGCAATTTGAGGTTGCTAATCAGCTAAGTATAAAAATAGAGAAATAAATCTAGATTCTGTAAGCCTTTAGGAACATGAAAGGAAAGCAGAAGAGTCAGTCAGACAAATGCTGTCGAAGAAGGCAACAGAGAGATGAGGGAGTCAGAGAGATTTGAAGTGTAGGAAGTACTTGATTCATCATCACCAGCTTTGAAGGTGAAGGGTATTAAGAGCAAAGAAACGCAGGAAGCCTCAACAAACTGAGAACAGGAGCCCTACCAAAGACTGACAAGGGACCAGGAACCTCAGTGCTCTGATTGCAAGCAACTGAATGAAGTTGGGAGAGGGCTCTTCCTAGCCCCACTGAAAAGAACTCTGCTTGGTGGAAACCTTGATTTTTGGCCTTGTGAGACCAAGCTGGGAACCAGCTAAGCCACACTGTGCGAGATTTCTGACCTATGGAAACTTTGAGATAATAAATGGGTGTCCTCTTAAGTTGCTAAATTTTTAATAATTTGTTAAAGCAGTTATAGAAATCTAGTACAGCTAATGATCTATTAAGTAACCTTGCAGTAATTATTCCCAAATAAATCTTTCCTGCCCAGTGTAGGTAGAGTTTTCATTCTATATTTCTGCATTTCAACACCAATTTGTCTAAACCTTATTTTGTACCAGACATAATACAGTTACATTTAAAAGTTAAAAAATTAATTATAGGTAACATTCCATATTGTATTAGTTTCAGGTGTCTAGCATGGTGTTTAGACATTTATACAAATTACAAAGTGATTCTCCACCCCCAGCAAGTCTAGTATCCACCTGACACCATACATAGTTAAAACAATATTATTGACCATATCCCTTATGCTATACTTAACATTCCTATGACTATTTTATAACTGCCAACCTGGACGTCTTAATCCCGTCACCTTCTTTATCCAGCTCTCCAATGCTCCTTCCATCTTGCAACTATTAGTTTGTTCACTGTATATATGATTTGCTTCTGTTTTATTTGTTAATTTATTTTTTTCAGATTAATCTGCTTTTTTAATTTTTATTAAATTTAGTGAAGTGACATGGTTAATAAAAGTATATGGGTTTCAAGTGTTACTATTCTATAATACATCATCTGCATATTGCATTGTGTGTTTATCATCCAACTTCAGATCTCCTTCCATCACCATTTATTTTACTCTCTTTACCTTTTACTACCTCCCTATTCCTTTCTCCTGGTGGCCTCCATATTATTGCCTGGGTCTATGGGTTTTTGTTTGTTTGTCTTGTTTGTTCCTTTATTGCTTTCAGTTTTATATTCCACATTTAAGTGAAATGTCTAACTTGTTTTACTTAGCACAATATCCTCTAGGTTCACCCATAGTGCCACAAATTGTAAGATTTTATTCTTTTTTATGGTTGAGTAATATTCCATTGTATGCATGTATCAAGTTTTCTTTACCCAATTATCTATTGATGTACACTCAGGCTGTTTACTTATCTTGTATATTATAAAGAATGCTACAATGAACATAGAGGTGCATATATCTTTCTGAATTTGTGTTTTGGATTTCTTCAGATAAATATTCAGAAGTGGTATTGTCGGGTCATATGGTAGATTTACTTTTAGTGTTTTGAGGAAACTCTGTACTGGTTTTCATGGTGGCTGCATCAGTTTCCTAATGTGTTCAAATTGTCAGGTGTTGTCTCTCCCTTCATAACATACAAAATACACTGTGCTGTGCAAAATAATGTTACTATCACTGATGATACTGAGAAAAACAGAAACAATGATTTATGACTTGAAAATATTATCAAGTGGTAAATTATAAATACCAATTAAATGCAACCTGCATGGGTTTATCAAGTACAACTGGCATCACTTGAAATTTTTTTAGTTCTACTAGAATAACCTATCTTAAATGAAACTAAAATCTAATGTACAACTTGTTAAAAAAAAAAACACTTGATGATGAGAGTATAAGATTTATTATTTAAGCAAAACTTTAATTTTTGAGGTTTTAAACACTTAAAAACACTAAATATTCTTTTCACCCATTGGCAACAAAAGTGAAACCAGATTGCATGAACACACTGGAACAGAAGGTTGGCAATGATCTGTGTGATATATTGTGAATGCACTGGGATTGTTCTATGGCTCTTAGATTCATTCCTGGATTTCTTATCCACCTTTAGTTTTTGTTAATCTTCTGATTTATTATTCTAAATTCATGACACTACTAAGAATGATCTCTTAAACATATTTCATTAATGTCCTTCTGTCCAGCAATGGAGGAAAATGCTTGTGTTACTTATTTATTAGCCATCTTCAAAAATAACAAATGATGTCAGACCTTATCCATTTAGAATTAATTAAATGTTTGCTCTGGTATCCCATCTTTAAATATAGTTTACTTTGGGTTGATTGGAAAATAATTATCTTGATTTAGTCTATGAATGTCATAGTTCCACATTTTCTCATTTTCTTATTCTTTTCCAGTATAACAACTTGCCTCAGCTACATCTCTTTACTGACAGAAAAGCCATGGCCCAGTGTTATTTTTCCAGCACACCTAACTCTTTGGGTTTGAATGAATGTTAGGCACTCCATAATGATGCTTATTGCAACTGCAAATCAGCTATATCTTTTTTGAGTTGTCACCAAAATGTATAATATCATTCTTTCATTTGGTGTAGCAAGATAGACACCTGATTAAAATAGACATCCCTAATGAGCTGCAGATGAGCTGTGAGGTGAAGCACAGGATCCTATTATAAGATATTATATCTTATTTGGATATGCTGTAAATTTTCTTGAGGGAAGGACAGTAAGGACACAATGAGAGCTGACATTGGCAAGGATTCAGGTGTTAAAATACCTGATTTCTTAACTGTGTATTAAATAACCAGATTGTGCCAATACGTTGAATCATAAAGGTTTTTAAAAAGTCAGCTTGTGCATGTTTGGTCTTTATCTAGAAACTAGAGGCCCGGTGCATGAAATTCATGTATGGGGCGGGGGTAGTCCCTCAGCCCAGCCTGCACCCTCTCCAATCTGGGACCCTTCAAGGGATGTCCAACTGCCTCTCACAATCTGCGACTGCTGGCTCCTAACCGCTCTCCTGCCTGCCTCCCTGATTGCCCCTCTCTGCTCCCCTACTGCTCTGATCACACATAACTGCTCCCTTGCTGGACTGATCATCCCTAACTGCCTTTGCGTTGCCCCACACTCTGGATTCTCTCCTTCGGCCGGTCTCAGGCACCTGGGACCCAGGCTTCCCTCCCTCTTGCCAACCGCAGGCACCCAGGACACAGGCCAGCTTCACCTAGGCTGGCCACAGTCCCAGGAAACCATGAGTGAGCAGCTTCACCCGGGCTGCAGCCACAGGCACCCAGCACTGTGGGGCAAGTGGCTTGTCCCTCTCTCAGACCGCAGCTGCAGCCACAGGCACCCAGGACTGTGGGGCAAGTGGCTTGTCCCTCTCTCAGACTGCAGCTGCAGCCACAGGCACCCAGGACCATGGGACGAGTGGCTTGTCCCTCTCTTGGTCCCCATTCCTCTCTTGTGAGCTCATTTGTGCTTGGCTGGTCCTCATTCCACTCTCACAAGCTCATTCGTGCCTGGCTGGTCCCCATTCCTCTCTCCCCAGAGTAGAGTGTCTGAGCCGTTACAGCGCGATGGCGTGAGGGTGTGATGACCATTTGCATATTAGCTCTTTATTATATAGGAGGATTATAAGGCATTGAAGCAGTATGGATAATTGTTAAGAACTTGGTCAGGGAAATCAGTTGCATCTGGGTTTGAATCTGTGTTTTACCACTCTTACTATGACAATCTTCACATTACTCATTCCTTTGAACTTCAGTTTTCTTATATTTAAATGAAGGTAACACTGCTTGAAATGTTCAAAGAACTAAAGAATATGTGGTATATAATGCACATATCACAGTACTTGGTACATAGTGCCTAGGAAATGGTATTTGGCAACACCCTCATCATTCTTACTGCTATCATGCTGTTGTAATAGAAAGAGAATTGCCTTGGGAGTTCAATCACCTCTGGTATGATGCATAGCCACTTGGCATATCTTTTTTTTAATCTTCACCCAAGGATATGTTTTTATTGATTTTAGAGAGAGAGGAACTTCTAAGATTACCCTTGCTTGGTTAAGAATTGGGTCCCAAGATTTCTACTGTGAAAATTCGAAGACATTCTCTAGGAGGGAAAATGAATTACCAACTACCACTTTAGTGTCAGTGATGAACCTGGATCAAATACACCACTATAAAAAGAAAAAAGAAAGAAACTAACATTCATTGAGCATCTGTTACATCATGTCACTTATATTGCACAGACAACTTTGAAAGAGGGAAGGAGGGAGTGGAGAGGGGAGGGAGAGTGAGAGAGGAAGAGAGAGAGAGAGAGGAGAGAGAGAGAAAGAGAGAGAGAGAGGCATTGTTATGAGAGAAAAACATCAATTAGTTGTCTCCTATACATGCCCTGAATGGGGCTTGAACCTGCAACCTAGGTATATGCCCTGACCGGGAATAGAAACTACAACCTTTCTGTGTGTGGGACAATGCTCCAACCAACTGAGACACCCAGCTAGGGTGGAATACATCTTGTCGCCTCTAAAAAAAAATAATAAAGCCTCAAAGTTGTCTGTGCAATGTAAGTGGCATAATGTAACAGATGCTCAATGAATGTTAGTTTCTTTCTTTTTTTCTCTTTATAGTGGTGTCTTTGATCCAGGTCCATCACTGACACTAAAGTGGTAGCTGGTAACTCATTTTCCCTCCTAGAGAACGCCTTTGCATTTTCACAGTAGAAATCTTGGGACCTAATTCTTAACCAAGCAAGGGTAATCTTAGAAGTTTCTACTACTATGGCAGATTTGGTGACAGATATATCTGGGGAAGTAATTTCTTTCAGAAGTTCCTCCATGCTGCTTTCATGGATTTACCTCCTGGTAACTTATACACTTTTCCCCTCAAATTTTTGCCATTGGTATATAGTCTTCTTTGCTCACTCAATAGCTCCTACCTTCCTAGTCAACTTATACATGTGAATAAGGCACTTAGGACCCTAACCTTACTGTGTTGCTCGACCTGTTTAATTCCAGTGACCTTCATTCTCCATTACACACATATATGCACAGAACTCATTTGGTCTAACTAATTCATTCTTTTTCTTCTCAAACCTATTCCTTGTGTTCTTCCTCTTCTCTAGTGGCTTAAGTCAGGAACCTTGGATCATCCTTAATTTCTTCATCACTGTCCTTCCTCTATCAAATTGGACTTCATCGGGTGTTTACAAAAATTGGCTCCCAAGTCCATTCCCTCCTTTTTCCACCATTGTCATTGTCTCAGACTCAGCTTTATTATTTATCATTCATTTTTTTTTTGTTTTTAACCTCAACAGCATCCAAACTATTCTCACCATTTCAATTATCAGACCTAAGAACCATCCTTCACATAATCAGAGTATAAGTTTGGAATTGAAAGTTCTTCAGCAAATGCCCACAGCCTCTAAGATAAAATCTAAATGTTGAATAAAACTGCATAGTAAAGAATTGCTTTGTACCACATCACTAACCCTCCAGCTTTCTCTCTACCAACTCTCATGAATGCTTTGTTCTTTTCCTATCCAACCATCTGCTTATCTCTAATGTCACTGCACTTAAAGCATCACATGACAATGCAGACAGTCTTTCCTTATAATATTACTCTTTTGAACAAGAACTATGTATGTTTCTGTTCCTTTCTTTTTCCCCCTCTCAATACTTACAACACTTTGAAACATGCATGTAGCATAAAGAGTTTGTAGAATACTATCAGAGTGGAGGGGGTGTGGGGAGCTGGGTGAAAAGATGAAGGGATTAAGCAAAGAAAAAAACTCATTGTACACAGACAACAGTTTGATGATTACCAGAGGGAAAGTATAGGGGAAGGGATGTTGGGTAGAAGAAAGTAAAAGGGGGATAAATGGTGATGGAGGAGGACTTGACTTGGGGTGCTGAACAGACAATACAATATATAGATAATGTATAACAGAGTTGTACACATAAAATCGATATAATTTTATTAACCAATGTCTCCCCAATAAATTGAATAAAACTTTAATAAAAAGAAACTACTTGAAAAAAAGAGTTTATAGGATAAATGAATTATTAAATGAATATATGAATGGATAACTGTCAATAAGGTTGTGAACAGAGTACCATAGTATCTAATCTAATAAAAGAGTAATAGTGTAATTGACCATTTCTACAGGACGCCTAAGCCACACCCACCAGCCAATCAGAGCGGCTGTATGCAAATTAACCCAGCCAAGATGGAGGCCGGCAGTCACAGAGCTAGAGTAAACAGGCAGCTTTCCGTTGCAGCAGGAGTAAGCTGTGTGCCGGCCGGCTGGGCTTCTCCCAGCTCCAGGCAACATTGTTGCAACATTGTTGCAATTATAGAAGCCTTGGAGCTGAAGCAAACAGCAGGCTTCCGTTGCACCAGCGATGGAGAAAACTGCCTGCCTAGAGTTTACTAAGGCAACATTCTTTCAATTATAGAAGCCACAGAGCTGAAGCCAACAGGAGGCTTCGTTACCTGCCTAGGCCTCTGCTTAAAGGAACAGTATCGATTATAGAAGATAAATAAACCCAGAAACCTGCTTGCTGGGACATTTGGTCAATGGGAGCTGTGGGCAGCCTGAAACTCTGAAAACAGGCCTCAGGCCTGCACCCGGGCTGGTCACACTCCAGTGGGGTGAGGGACCCCACTGGGGGGCTTGGCAAGTCTGAAAACAGCCATCAGCCTCTCACCCAGGCTGGCCAGGTACCCCAGTAGGGACCCAAAACCTGAAGGGACTGTGGGCAGCCTAAAAGCCTGAAAATGGCCCTCAGGTCCGCACCCAAGCTGGCCACACCCCAATGGGGTGAGGGACTCCACTGGGGGGCTTGGCCAGCCTGCAAACACCCATCAGCCCCGCACCCAAGCTGGACAGGTAACCTAGTAGGGACTCGAACCCTGAAGGGACTGTGGGCAGCCTGAAAATAGCCCTCAGTCCATCACCAAGGCTGGCCACACCCCAATGGGGTGAGGGTCCACACTGGGGGGCTTGGCCAGCCTGCAAACAGCCATCAGCCCCTCACCCAGGCTGGCCAGGCACGCCAGCAGGTGGACATCCTCAGAGGGGTCCCAGACTGCAAGAGGGCACATGCTGGGCTGAGGGACCTCCTGAGTGCACAAATTTTTGTGCACCGGGCCCCTGGTATATAAAATAATAAAAGAACAAGGTCCCCTGCTCTTCAAAGCATTAATTTGACAGGTAAGGAACATATATTAATAATTATTTTAAAGGACGGAAAGTAATAAATTCCCAATAATTGGTGCAGATAAATTGACATGTGCTTGGACAGAAAAGAGAGATAAAAGGATATCAGCAGGGAGGAAAAAATGTGAGTTAAGCCTTGAATGCTACATACACTTTGTTTAAAAAATCTAAACCAAACAGGAATGGGTTTTTCTAGCAGGCCTCTGCTACTTCAGACCCTTTCCCAACAGAAAGAATGGGTTTGAGAACAGTGGGTACGCTTATGGGTAAATGAATTATTAAATCTATAAACAAGAGAAGTGGAAAGTAAAGAAGTTTGTGTTTAGGTTGAGGCTTCTATTAAATTTTATGCTGAGGACTTTGAACACTTTTAGGTAAGCAGTTTAAAAGAAAGCTTTCTGCCTCATTCCAGCAAGCATGTCAGTTTCTTTGAAGCAATAAATTAAATGACATGGTAAAGAATGTACAATTTCACACTAATCAATAGCCTAGCTAGTGTTCTATAATAAATATTTTTCACTTGAAATTCATATTCCTGCTTTTCTCTGACAGATAAGGGGCTATTTCAGGTATCTCTTTCCCCACAGACTTTAATAGGGAGTTATCTTCATTTAAATTATACGGGTGTCAGAGGATTCTACACCAGTGAGATTTCTTTAAATTTCACATGCTTTTTCATTCCAAATACATTAATATCAAAAACACCATCCAGCTTTGTTTGGAGCTTAAAAAGTCTAAATGATTGTGTTACAAACAGAACGATACTTATCTTCATGCCCTAATCATACCACCATCTTTCTACTAACCAGCCTTACAAACGATGCTGCCTTCTCCCTGACCTAAATAGAATTTCTTTTCAGCATATCAGCTACATGCCTCAGATGAACTTGTACTGATTAAAATTTAATGTGTGTTCTGTCATTTTATTCATGTCTTCTTTCTCTTTAATCATTTTGCTACATTTTGGCATTGAGTAGGTGAATAAGAAGCAGTTTTGTTAATATTTCCTAGTTCATCTATCATTCTAAGTGCAAAATGAACCCCAGCTTTCAAATCTAAGAATACAAGATGGACTAACTGATGGAAATGGGCCCAGGAGAAGGGGCTTTTTTAACTTATGTCCTGCTAGGTCCAAGAAGGTTAGAACTTATATTTCCAGAAAGCTCAAAATATGTTAATAATAATAACTAGCATTTCTTAATTTTTATATGTCCAGAACTGGTTTTCTTTAAACTGATTGTCCATTTTACACCCATTAATTCCATGATGCAGCTACTATTTTATAGACTAACAACCAAAGCTTAGTGATTGTAGAGTGATTTTCCCCAAGAATGATTGTGCCCTGTATTTATAGCTCCCTATCTATGGTGCTCCCAAGAACTTGTGAAAACCAGCTTAGAATTTGCATGATACCTGCTTATATTTCTTTCCTCTCTGTCCTTGACTTTGAACCAAGCTGCAAAGGGCTACAAATACATTGTTAAAAAAGGGTGATTTTTCTTTTCTTTCTTTTTTTTTTTTTTGCATATTAGTCTTTTATTAGATTGGATGCTTTCCATTAATGAAAACTTTTTTTTTTATTGCTTAAAGTATTACAACAAATTATAGATAAGTATTACAACAAATGATAGATAGATCTCCAATTTTTTCCCCTCAACAGACATCATGCAGCTTACAAGGGTAAAGCTACCAAAACAATGATGGTTGCAAGCTCTAGCATTAACTATAATGGGAAGGAATTCCAAATGTTGTCCGTTTGAAAATAGGCTTAGTATTTCCATATTATCTATTGAATTACACATGAAAACTTTAATGCAAAACCATACATGCAGTAATATACATGCAGTAGGTTCAGTAAGAGGCCCCATCAACCTTTAACACACCCAGAGTGGGCTGAAAAGAACTGAGTCTGTGACTTCCAATTCTGTTGTTGGAAACTGGCATTGCTTCTTCTCAGCACTCACTTTTCTCAGCTCGGTTTCCCCTCCACAGCACACTTGGCAGTTATATGAGTTGCAGCATAGGAAGGTCTAAACCAGTTTCTGAAGGTGATATCATATAACGTGTTTCTGAATTATGAACACCACTCGCTTCTTAAGATTTGGGTGTTGGGATTCAGTAAAAGATAATACAAAAAGGAATTCTTAAAATTAGGTAAGTCTAATTGTGGTGGTTGCTGTGACTCAAAGAAGATGTTTTTAATCTCAATTAGGCATGTGAGTAATAGTTGTCAGATATAGATCTAGCTCGATAAAAAAATAAAGGTATCTTTATACTTATCAGTTAACTATCTGGAAATAAAGACCACATATTCAGATGTAGAAGTAAAAGTCTTATAAAATAGATTGTAATTCAATGATGCCACAACATTTGTATTTTCAGTAGCATGCTGGTATTTTTTATTTCATACTTTTAAATGCAGAGATACTAAAAAGTACTTAACACTTTAGAAAAAAATAGGGATAAATTAGAAGCAGTTCAAGAAAATATTTCCAACATGGGTTGACCTGAAGAGTATTATGCTAAGTGAAATAAGCCAGTCAGAGAAAGATATATCACATGATCTCACCCATATGTGGAATCTAATGAACAAAATAAACTGACAAACAGAAACAGAGGTATGAATACATGGAACAGACTTACATCTGTCAGAGGGAATTGGGGAGATGGGACTGGATGAAAGAAGTGAAGGGATTAGCCGAAGAACGTATATCTATGCATAACCCATAGATACAGACAACACTGTGGTGATGACCAGAGGGAAGGGAAGTGGGGAGACTGGGTGGAGGTGTGCAAAGGAGGGGAAAATGGGGCCAACTATAATAGTGTCAACAATAAAAATACAGGAAGGAAGAAAGCAAGGAAGGAAGGGAGGGAGGGAGGAAGGAAGGAAGGAAGGAAGGAAGGAAGGAAGGAAGGAAGGAAGGAAGGAAGGAAGGAAGGAAGGAAGGAAGGAGACAGAGAGAGAGAGAGGAAGGAAGGAAGGAAGGAAGGAAGGAAGGAAGGAAGGAAGGAAGGAAGGAAGGAAGGAAGGATGGAAGAAAGGAAGGAAGGAAGAAAGGAAGGAAGGAGAAAGGAAGAAAACAGTCCAATTTAAGCTCTATGAAGTCTTTCAGGTCACTGTTATTTCTATGTTAAGCTCATTTTTCCTTCTTAGAGACCATCATTTACATAGATTAACTCTCCAATCAACCTGCAATGTCACCAAATTCAATATTACCAAGAGCTAGAAAAGTTCTTTGTGTGAAGTTTATCACTCAATGAAATATTTACACACTTAATTACCTGTGTGATGGTTTAATTAAAACTTGCATAACAACTAGAGTATCTTATTTTTTACCTTTTTAGTAATATTGATGGAAGTCATTAAAATAGATCATAACCCAGAAATATTCCATAAAGGCTTTACATATATTCAAGTTAAAGTAGTCTGAACAATGTGATTTATTGACTTTATGTATACATGTTCTAAAACTGCTTTCAAAACCCCAGTATTCAAATTAAGCAATTATATAGGCCTTTTTAATACCTTTCTGTCCTGGGTAAATTTAATTTTGCCTTGTCTCCAAGAAAAATGTTTTTCTAAATTAAGTTTATTTGTGAAAAATGAGCAAAGCAAAAATATAATTTAATTACATGTCTCAGTTTTTAACTCATGCATTGGGTGTATTTTTTTCCTAATAGAAATTATAACTCTAATAGGAAAAGTATATCATCCAATATTCAATTCTATCTTACATATATTTTTAAATCTTTACATGTTTAAGCTTGTTGAAATCATAAGCTGCTAATGGATATCTTAAAGTAGCTTTTATATTCTAAATCACTGCTGAGTATATATACCACATTCAAAGGCTGTTAAGTCACATTGTTTACCCATATATACAGAAAAAAAATCACTTCTGCTGCTGTGGTAAACAACCTGCTTCCCTATTTATAATGGTCTGGTCCTCTAGCAACTTCAGTGCAAAATTATAGCTAATTTGCCTACAAACGTCAGGTGGTCACAATAATCTGGTCACTCGGTGTATATTATCTTTTATATTGTTTAAAACATACATATTTTCATTAAAAAGAAACAAAAATAAACAAAGAAAAAATGAAAAGCAGTGAGTGATAACGAATGGTGGCAGATTGGAGATTACAAAGCCTAAAATCTGGCTGGCACAATTTTGAAACTCTGCCCCTCAGTTACTTTTTGTTTGTTAGAAAATAGGAATAGTCATTCTGAAACTATTAGTCTGTGAAAAATCAGGCAAGACATCTATAAAGTGATTTTTCTTCTAAAGGTACTTTTATTTACTAGAGCCCCAAACCATTGGCAGATTATTTGTATTGAGGCCTCTCTATAATGGCCTTATGATTAAATTATGAGGCCCATGACTTTGAATTATGTCATGCAAGAATTATAAGGAATTTTTGTGATACTTCTAGCTACTTAACATGGGGAAATGATTCAAGATGTATCTGGGCTGCAAAGCTAAACCCTGGAGCATAATGTCTTTCATTGTTGAATTCTAATGCTTAGGTTCTCAATAAATTGCTGTTCTTGTTATTGTTGTATATAGTCACAATCATTAAGAACCTATTATGTTCCAAGCATAAAAAAATTTTTGTTGTTTTATTTTAACCCAGGAGGACCTTCTCTAGAATCTATAGATATGGGTTGAAAGGAAGAGGTCACATCTTAGGAAGTCATCCCTCCTCTTTGAAATCTAACACTTCTACTACAGGGCAGCCTCAGTTGAGTTTAAAATAAGGAAGGAGAAAAAATAGAGCCCTATCTAACATTCGTTGTAATACTTTAAGCAATAAAACAAAATTAAAAAAAAATAAAGTCAGAGTTAAACAAAAAAAAGATAAATAAAATAAAATCATAAGATTTAATCATTAAAATAAATAAATAAATAAATAAATAAGATTTAATCATTAAATAAATAAATAAATAAATAAAATAGATTCCAATTCATCTCCCAATCTGGTGATACCCATTGTCACCCCATGAAAAACCACACACCAATCACTTCCCACATTTGTTTTCATACATGCACCCTCTAATGGATGATCTGTCAGCAACATCGAACTTACAAGATCAATCAGAGCAGTCAGAGATTTGTTTATTTTTCCGAAGAGACCAGCTTCAACTCTGCTGAGTGTGAGTGTGTGTGTGTGTGTGTGTGTGTGTGTGTGTTTAAATGGGCCAACAGGCTGCTAGAATCTTCCCCAAACCCACACCAACTGACAGCTCAAGCTTGTTAGGTTCACGCAACGCCCATAATCTAGCAGGTTCAACTTTATCCACATCTTTAGGCAAGTAACAAACAATTGCAGAAACAGTGGCGATGAGGGTGGACAGCCGCAGGAAAAAGACTTCACAAAAATAAGAAAAACCCTGCATATTGAAAAGCCTACATTTTGAGATCGTATGTTGAAAAGAAAATAGGCAGAAAGGGAAATTTTATATGAGTGACAGGTCTAAGGTAAATAAGAAAGCTAAATTCCTGGGAGAAAGCAATTCAGACAATTATATTTTAAGGTTTCTGTCAAAAGAAGAAAGGAGACAGTATTTTAGAGCTGATCTGATGGTCAAGCGACAGAGCCTCAGCATCCTTCTGAGCATGTTCTTCCTGGAAACCGCTATGAATTGACCAAGAATAGCACTCAGAGCACTCACTGCCGCATTTTACTCTCTCCTGCCTGGCTTGCTCCTGAGTGAAATAGACCTACAATCATCGTGTTCTCACTCTCCATCTAACTAAAATTTATTTGTGTGTGCACAGCTGTGAGGCCTTAGCCATCAACTTTCAATAGCAAGAATATGAAAGGTCAGATGTCAAATTATCTGTGTCGCGAGACATGACTTCACCAGCTCTGACTGCAGACGCTTCAGTCTTTCCCTACTCAATCTTGCAGGACTCTGTCTCTGCTGCTCATTTGACAGCCGTGACATTTTTATATAGTCTAACTGATACCGAAATGAATATTCAAGGAGGTCTTGAAGGATGTAGAAATTGCAAAATAATACTGTGAAATCTGAGGGTGGGTGCACACCTATTTTCAAAGTAGAGAATTGACCCCGCCAATCTCTGCTGTAGCTCAGTAATGGTGGGCATTTTTGAAAACTATTTTATGTATTTCAACTTTGGGCATTTTTTAAAATATATATATTTTATTGATTTTTTTTTTTTACAGAGAGGAAGGGAGAGGGATAGAGAGTTAAAAACATTGATGAGAGAGAAGCATCGATCAGCTGCCTCCTGCACACCCCCCACTGAGGATGTGCCTGCAACCAAGGTACATGCCCTTGACCAGAATCGAACCTGGGACCCTTGAGTCAGCAGGCCGACACTCTATCCAGTGAGCCAAACCAGCTAGGGCAACTTTGGGCATTTTTAAAAATTTTTTTAATGTGTTTTTATTGATTTCAGAGAGGAAGAGAGAGGAAGAGAAACATCAATGATAAGAGAGAATCATCCATCAGCTGCCTCCCACACGCCCCCTACTGGGGATGGAGTTAGAAACCCGAGCATGTGCCCTAACAGGGAATCAAACTGTAACCTTCCGGTTCATGTGTGGATGCTCAGCTATTGAGCCACACCAGCCAGGAAACTTCAGGCATTTTTAGACAACACATGTAGGGCTTCCTCCTTCGCCATTGACTATTAATTCCCATAATCCTTTAATGTCATTCTCCCCTCACCCTGCCTCATCCCACTAGCTATAATAGCTGAGTTACTTTGAAGTAGGCAATTATCTTCTTTGTGCTGGACTTTATTCTTTTAAAAAATGAGATAATTGAGCTAAATATTCTGATATGTCTTATATACCAGAGGTTCTATGTAAAACAGGGAATCACTAAATATACTTTTTATATTTCAATGTAATATTTCAAGATATTTATGCACAGGCAAGACCTGACAGAGCCTAATATATACTTGTAAGTAACAGAATTACAGCCAGATGATTGGGTAGGTCTCTGTATCCCAGATAAGGTATTTTTCTTTTGACCATAAGTAAATTGGTTTTTTAAATTGAGGACCTTTAAAATGAAGTAAATTTTTTTCAGGAATAATGAAAGTATTCAAGCTGTAGCACATGAAATCATTTTTGTGCATTAAAAAACATTTGCATTTATAAAGTTTATATAGATTAACCTAACAAACTCTATATTGCTTGCTTCTCTAAGTAATTATTTTAGGCATATTTAACTATTAGGGATCAAACTTAATAAATCCCAGCCAGAATGAAGTGAAAACTACAAGCTATAATTTAAAAAGAGAATAACAACCCTGACTGGTGGCTAAGTTGGTTGAAGTGTTGTCCCGCACACCAAAAAGTTGTGGGTTCAATCCCCAGGCAGGACCCATACCTCGGCTACAGTTTCAATCCCTAGGTGGGGTGCAGAGGCAACCAACCGATGTTTTTTTCTCTTTCTCTCATCTCCTTTCTCTGTCTCTAAAATCAATGAAAACGTATCCTCAAGTGAGGATTAAAAATAAATAAATAAAATTGACTGGCCAGTGTGGCTCAGTGGTTGAGCATCGACCCAGGCCCCAACGGATCACCTGTTTGATTCCTAGCCAGGGCATATGCCTGGGTGTGGGCTCAATCCCTGGTCGATGCCAAGCAAGAGGCAGCCAATTGATATTCCTCTCTCATTGGTATTTCTATCCCTCCCCCCTTCCTAGCTCTCTACAAATCAATAAAAACATATAGAAAGAAACTAAATACTAGTAAGTAAAAATAAAACAATTTTATTAAAAACTGATTACTAAAAATGGTGGCTTTTTTATTTTCCACAACTTTCCCCTTTATCCTAGGTGTGAGAAAAAGGGAAATGGTGGTATCTGAGGCACATTCCCTGTAAATACAAACTCATACTCAAAGCCTCGCTATTTGTGGATCTTCTGGGACAGAGTTCTTTAGGAATTTCTATTTAAGTAGAAAATCATGAGAGTTTGCATTTTGAATGACCAAAAAAATGGAGGAATTTAGTGCAACGTCGCAGGAAAGAGAGATAAGAATAAAAGATTCCAGACTCTGTCTTCACCCCCACATAGGAAATATTTTCTAAGTCTTAATAAAGTGAAGAATTTCAGGTAGAGATTAAGGAATCCGTTTACTATAGAATTCTGTGGAGGCTGAAAGGAAGTAGTTATATTTTGGGAAGAATTTTAGCTTTGGGATCATTTTAGACTGAGAGAGCATGCTAAGCAGCCACCACCCAAAGATGAGCATGGCAGCTGCCAGGCGAGGTTTTAGTGGTCCTGCTGCAGGCGGAACCCCCAAGATGGGGACTAATTTAACATAAGCAACAGATCCCCTGGTGACTAATGGAAATATTGGGATGGGGCATTTTGCAGGGGGCATGTTCCTGAAAGGATATACAGGGACCTGATTCAGGGAAATTGTGTTAGACTGAAACTTCACCTAACTGCTAC
This sequence comes from Murina feae, assembly GCA_004026665.1. NCBI lineage: Eukaryota > Metazoa > Chordata > Mammalia > Chiroptera > Vespertilionidae > Murina > Murina feae. Next base: position 13,158 of record PVJC01003955.1, on the reverse strand, counting down.
TCTTCTGGCAAAAAGAAAGACAGAAAGACAGAAAGGAGGGATGGAGGGAAGGAGACAG
>PVJC01003955.1:0-13000 GCA_004026665.1 Murina feae | reverse complement strand
TTTTCGTTTTTCTACTCTACGTATTGGTGCTTATTATTATTTTCAAACCCATCATATTTTATTCCAAACAAATTAAGTATTAATAAATCCTCTAATCAAGATTTGTTAAATGCCAACTTGATTTAAAATGAAAATCAATAGAGAATATCAACTGTGTTTTGAAAGAGGTTTGCAGACATTGATTTAATACCACATTGTGGAAAGCAAGATTGGTCTGCCTCCATGTCCCGTGTTGCTTGTGGGCAAGATAAGGCACAGAGGAATTATGTGATGAGCCCAAAGCCACACAGCCACTTGCTGTTGGGGCTGAGATGGCCTATGTTTAGCCCATAGGGCTGTACTCTGTGCTGCTCTCATTACTTACCGGAGTTTCTTCCCCCGGCTTGCCGTCCTAAATAGCCTCACTGCTCCACACCAAAATGGCTAAGGTCCTGGTCAACAAGCAGCCGGTGCTGCTGTAGATACTGCTGCGTGAACCTGTTCTCTTTACACTCCAGGGAGAAAGAGGAAGTTTTGTTGTTATTGATTTGCTCCTTTGCTGGATGATATGATGTCAAGTGAAGAGAAAGGCAAGACCAGGAGTAAGGACTCAATCATTTTAATCTCTGGCCTGTCTGTAGTTTTGAGCAAAGACCTTCACCTTACCAAACTTCAGATATAAAAGAGAACTTGGAATGCACATTTAGGCAGCTTTTGAAAGAAATCCAGGTATTCTATCTTATGAAATTGGAAAGGATTTATCAAGGTTGTATGAATTCTGATCATCAATGTTATTATTAGTATCTTATCCTTTGATACAATATTGACTAGACAATAACGATTTTAATTCTTTAAAGAATCTCAAATTATTGAGTTAACAACTGCCTATGCAGTCAACTAATCCTCCTCTTCTTTTTTTGCTTAAGAACCAGAACATTCTTATAAGAAAGAATTTTGCTACTAATATGCCAAAGAAAGAATATAAGACAACCCTCAGAAGTAGACAAAATTTATTATCCCAAAAAGCAGTTTGGTTTGGGTATTTTCATTTTCACATATGAGTCAAAGTGCTTCTCAGCTTTCTAAATCAGAAGTGCTAATAAAAGAAGTAAAATGCCTGCTTTTACGGTATGGCTGTGACAGCACTTCCACACAACACTCCTCGGTGCTTGCTGAGGTGAAAATTCTTCTCCTCAGGTCTCTAAATGCGGTTTTAGATGTCTCTGATTATTTGCAGATGTAGCTTTGTGTTCATTTATTTTTAATACTTCATAAAAAATGTATAAAAACATAAAACCCTTACATTCAATTCTTACATCTAAATGGACTCCTTTCCCGCCTCCTCGGTGTGGGGGAATCTGCTCCCTTGGCCCAGCACCTGCAGTGAATGCTCACAAAGCTGCCGTTTGCCAGATCAACACAAAATGGGGCCCACGCAGGATTCCACTGCAAAGTCAGCCTTGACTCCCTGCGAACCCGACTGCTGAAGCCGAGAATACATAGTGAGAGTATCGGGCGCAGTGACAGGACAGCAAGAAAAGAGAACACAGGTGGTAGACGGAGAATTCTGGAAGGATGACTGGATCAAGAGAATGAAATCGGCTCCTGAAGTTTATGTCAGATTCTCCTTTCTGTCGATAATACAAATGTTTGTGTCTTTCCTGTTCCTCCGGTGTATCCTCCTATTTTTTCTTTTATCTGTATTTTCCATGAATAGAATACTAGAAATCAGATAAGCGGTTTATTTTATGGAAGAGGAGGCGGCGAAGGCGGAGGCAGAGGCGGAGGCAGAGGAGGAGGAGATAAAAAAAGAGGGGGAGGAGGGAGAGGGGTGGAGGAGAGGGAGAATCAGAGTCCTGTAGTCCCTAACCCTCTTTTCAATATCTGTTTGTCCAATTGCAATATTCATGATTTACTCCAGTGAATGAATTTATAGTTAACAGCAAATGTACTTTCTTTCATGTGCTTTTCTGGAGCAACTATTGTCAAATGAGCACATGCCATCAATAAGACAGAAAAGTACCTTCCATTTCCCAATTGCGTGTGAGTAGGCAGAAAGCAGAGGGCCAGCAGACTGGATGACAACCCTAAAGGATCATTTAGAGTCGGGTCACACTGCAGAGGGCTCCGGAGTCATTCGTAATTGGGCTTGCTACCTGATAGCCATAATGGTTTTTCATTTTCTATCAGATATTTCAGAGAAGATTGTGAAAGAACCGATGTCTTTTAGTGGGATATTTCTACCTGACAGAGTCTAACATAAATGTTGAATATAGTAAGCACTCAGATGGTTTTTTAATCAAATCAGTAAAACTCTTCTCATACCGAACTTCCCAACTTCAGTGATTTCCCTAGCCTAGCCCTAAACCAAGCCCAGTGTGTAAATAGATTTTAAAATTTTAGAACTAACTTCCTCATAATTGGATCATTTTTATTATGGCCCATGCTGAATTATTACTTAATGTACCAATTGGAACAAAGCTACATCTAAAATAAAAATCAAACTAGGAAAGTAGATATATAACCAGTCATCTAGTTTTATATGTGTGTGTGTTGTGTCTGTGTATATTCATATATGTGCATATCCATGCACATGCACATATATTATATACATATATATATATAAATATGTAATATGCATATAGACATTTTATATACATTGTGCATATATGTAGTCTTTCTCATAGCCACATTCCTTTTTTGTTTAACAAGGAAAGCAAGCAACACCAATTCTAACACTTCACTGTTCTACACCAAGTGTATATTCCTTGCTTCACTTTCTCAATCTTTGCATTAAAAGCAAGGTTCAATTCATTATCTTATCTTCAGCTGCCATGTTAATAATACATAACCCAAAGGCATCCTTGATCTGTTTTATTCTTTCATGCCAGTTCCTAGGATACTATTTTTCTTCTGCTTTGTAAAATGTCCCTTTCTTCTCATCACTTTTTCTGCTTGAGAGAGATTGCAGGTTTGTGCAGAGGCTCAAAACCCACTGAATGAACAATATTGACTGGGAAGGCGTATGGATAAGATTGCTGGAGTTTTTCAATACAAAGAAATGTTAAGTTTTTATGAGTGCCCCGGGCCCAATGACACTATCTGCTTTTTTCAGAACAAAATGTATAAGATATTAACAAATAATATTCTGGGTTCTGTTACCAGTCATGAAAATGGCTTGACTATGCAGACTCAGAAAGACTGCTTTCACAGAAAGACTAAGCAGGTGTGTTCTTTGCAGCAGCATCTGCTGGGAAGAGAGCAGGCATGGCAGGCTGCAGATAGTCCCGATTTCACTCCAATCAGGATATATATGCCAGATATATATATTGATTGGAGTGGTCCATCATTTATACTCAGCATTGCAGAAATTCATTGAGAATGTATCTTTTATTTGAATGGGCTTTAGACAATGAGTAGTTCAAGGCAAACTACAGTTGTGAGGGTGCCTTCTGGATAAATTATATTGAATCCAGAGTTGGCTTTCATAGGTTGTCCTCAAGCCACTACTGCGGACTAATTAGAACTCATTGACAACATTTACAATAATTGATATCATTTGACTTGATTTTGAAAACAAAAGTGTGGGAATCAAACTTGTATATGGTTTCTGTGCAGTATTTCAATTTTATCCATTAATTTCAGGTACCATATACATCTGTATTTCTAAAACTAGCAACTCTAGAGTTTGGAGGAAAATCTGCAACCTACAAGGGAATTCTTCAAAAGTGGTTAAGGGCATGAGTTTTGAGATAAGATATAAACTTGAATACTAAAATGTATTTTTAAATCACTTTAATTATTTTTAGCTTGCCTATAAACAACATACCAAGCCCTAAATGGTTTGGCTCAGCAGACTGAAGGGTCCTGGATTTGATTCTGATCAAGGGCACATGCCTGGGTTGTGGGCTTGATCCCCAGTGTGGGGTGTATAGAAGGCAGCTGATCAATGATTCTCTCTCATCATTGATGTTTCTCTATCTCACTCTCCCTTCCGCTCTAAAATCAATAAAAATACATTTTTAAAAAAGAACATACCAAAATATGGGGTATAATAATCAATAAATGGTAGTTCTTATAATGCTATTTTAATATACCTGTTTCAGGCACCCCTATTTCAGATATACCTACAATACTACGAAAATTACAAATCAAAAGAGTGAGACTTTAGTATCTAATTAAGGGCTGTCTAACCTTTAAGGGCTATCTAATTTTAGTGGGGAGAGGGGGAGGATGAACCTTATTGGGATTCGTTTCATTTTGTGAGAAGAAATAATAAAAACATCATGTTATTGATCATCTTGTTTTTTCTTCATTATTGCCCTCTACCGAATGTTTGGTAACCTCTAGCATGCATTATTGTCCTGAATCCCTACAAGAAGCTCATAAAGCAGGTATTTTTATTTATTTTACAGATGAAAAAATTGACACTTAGAAAAAGCACAAGGTGGCAGTAAGGTGGTCCTTATTAAGAAAGAGAATAAGACAGTCATTAAGACATGGAATAAAGATTAAAATCCAAGCATTTATCAATTCAAGGACCAAACATCTTAATTATATAATATACTTTATTCTGTGGCATGTTACATATCATGAGAGAACAGAAAGTAACTTAGTGAAGATAACTTCAGATCTATCTTTCTTGCTTAAATTTCTACCATTTTTCTCAAGGTTTTTACTATCAGTAATTCATGATTTCTTAAAATAATGCTGTAAGGAATACATGTAATTATTACAAAAAAATGTAAGAGCAGTATTTGTTTGCCAGCATTGTTATATTTTCTTTCAGTAACTGAACAGTGCTAGCTTGCCATGTGTTCTGAAGACCTGGCATCCTGTGATAGCCTAAAGCTATGACAGCTCCGAGAGCAAGCATCAAATCTGAGAAGTCACTTGTTTTTATTTTTGTTTTCTCCTCATCTGGCCAAGTCACAGTGGGACACCGAGGGCTGTTCAGTCTCATTATGTCAAGACTGATGAAAATGAACAGCTTGTGGCTTCTCTTGAGTTCTAAATTATCTTTAGTTGAGGAAACGGTAACGTGGCAGTTACCTTTTTGCCAGTTTTCACCGCAACATCAAGCATGAGGCAAACAATTCTAATGAGGCTCTTTGTCATCTATACGCCAGGAATTCTTCTTTACAGGTAACAGAAATGCTGGGCTTTCAGAATCATGTAGCTTTTCTGTCTGTCAGAGACAAGCAAAATCTATACTATTTTATCGATTTGCCCAGACAATTAATTCATTGATTTTTCCCCTTCTATAAAAACAACAAAGAACCATGCATATCCAATAGAAAAAAAATGATAGGAATTAAAAGTCAGCTATGAATAAAAATCATTAATGAAAAAATAATGCACTATTTGCTTTTCTCAGTAGCTTGTTTTTCATGTTTTCCCAGCAGAATATTTCACAGTATGTTCTTGAAGCATAACAAAATCCATGAAAATGATATAAGAAACTCCTTAACAAGAGATGAAACTACAGGGGAAATAAGAGAGTTTGTATTTTGTGTACATTTGGCTTCTAGTTCAAAAGTTTATGGCTTTCTTTTTACATTCAGTTGACACACTTCTATATCCCAGGCTGATGTATCTGAACTACCACCACTCACGAATTTCGAAGGCCAAGACGTTTGGAACTTTTACTGGATTTATGACACTGAAAAGCAAAAGTAGAGCAGAAAATGAATGGAACTATAAAGGATGTTTGAATCTATCTTCTAAAAAAAAAAACAGAAATGAACCAAAAAAAGTTAGAAAATTGTAGAGGTTAAAATTTATACCAGGCAATGGTGACTGACCAAGTGGGTGAGATGACTGAATGTGTTGATTTATTTCTGATTATATATATTTTGCACTTTTTCTTAAGAGTAAGAGTTTTAAAAGGCTTTATTTAAATTTCAATCTGAGTCATACATGTACATTTTAAGACAAAGATCACATTATAAGAGAAAAGGATGTCCCATTCTAGGAAGCTTGCCATTTTAATGATCTTTAACTACTAACTGTATCACTAAGCATACTGACATTTTTAAGCTGAAATAACCCTAAAGACATATATGTCAATTCAGTAGTAATTATTCATCTTGCATAGGAAACCCCACATTATATGAAATATCAAAAGAATTTTGATTTTCCAATCAGAGATATTCTACTGTTATCTCAAAATTAGAAAAAATAGAGAATAACTAGCCTTCATAGAATGTGATATGAACTTAGTTCCCATTGATTAAAAGGCCAGTGTCACTAAGAAACAGTGCATGCCTGATCTGAAGCAATACTAAAGGAATTGGCAAGAAAATCCAATAGTAGAAATGCTATGCAGTTGCATCTTTGTATATTGGTGATCCATTGAATTTATGGGCAGGAATATGGACTTGCGGAGGAGTTTAGAATGATAAAATGACTGTCAAAATTCTGGTTTAGGTAACTGGGGAGATGGTGAGAATATTTTCTGAATATAAGCAGATTGAGAATGAGACATAATTTATTTTGGAATGTGTTGTGTTTGAGTCCCCTTGTATGACAGATGCATGTGAAGATGTGGAATAGATGACTGTATGTAGCAATCAGTAGCTTAGAAAGAAAGTCTAAGCTTAGGATTTCAAGTCATTAGCATATAATCAATATTTAAATCATAGAAGTGGATACAATTTACCAGAGAGATTTTATAGAGAGGGTCAAGAATAGAGTAAGATCAAAATAAAGACTACCAACGAAAACCTGGAAAACAGCATTTAAGAAAATATCATTAAAGGAGACTGGGGACCTCAGAATGTGGAAATAGAGTTTTTGAAAATGTAAATGTTGAATTAAATTGAGGTCCTACTGAAATAGGGTAGACCGAATGCAATGACTGCCATCCTTACAACAAAAGGAAAACAGATACACAGAGATAATGAGGGAGATGAGAGAGAGAGAGAGAGAGAGAGAGAGAGACATTGGAACAGAGATTGGAATGCTGAAGTTACCACCAGAAGGAAAGACCCTCCCCTAGAGCTTTTAGAGATTAGCATAGCCCTCAAAATCTTTTGATTTCAGACTTCTAGCCACCAGAACTGTGAGAGAACAAATTTCTGTTGTTTTGCTGCAACCTAGTTTGTAGTACTTGTTATGGCAGCCCTAGGAAGCTAATGCATGCAGATTTAAACCATGGTGAAAATGATGCTTACATCTTTCTCAAAACTAATTCTCCTGCTGTATTTCTTTTTTCCCTAGCAGTGCCAGGTCACTGAGGTGCAGAGAAGTGTTAAAATGAACACTTTGATTCTTAATCTCATACAACTTTACATTATCATTATCTTCTCTTTTCAGGCCTATCTTTACCTCTTATCTCTGCCTAGTAAATTGTACTATTTGAACGAAGACACTTCCATTTAATTAAAAATTCTTTTCATAAGTGAACTATTTTCTTTCAAAGCCCAAGAGCCTAATTTTAGCTTATTAACCTCATTATGTCCACGAGATCACATCAGTGAAAATCTGAAGCTTCTCTCATTTACTTTTTTGACAAAAAGTAAAAATTACACACCAGACAAGCATATTAAAGATCCTCCTCTAATTGAATCTTTTATCTAAGGTAATACTGCTGGGGAGGGGAGGACTTTTCCTTTTTTCGGGAGTATATAAAGGCTCTTTCTTTGATCTCAGTCTTTCTGACATGACTTTTTTATTTTTCAAGTCCATAACATGCTGTGGCTATTCTGTCATACTCTGCTGGTAAAAGGTCAAGCCTAATTTTCCAGTCCTCAGAAAAGAATGCCTTGAGAATAGCAATGCTTTTCCTCACCCTCATTCCTATTCCCTAGCCTAAAGAACTATAAGATATATTAAGATAAATAGGAAAGAAATGAGTTTTTAACTGTGAGGGGGGAAAGAGAGAGTCTTTTCAGCAAGTTATTTGGGTTCATACAGTAGAAAAGTGATTTCACAGCTTTGTTGAGGCAGAATCACTGGAAAGAAATTTCTTCTTTTTCATTCAAGATGAGGAGGGGATGGAGAACTTTAAACTAAATAAATGTCTGCAAAGACCAGAGCAGGTCTAATTGTCTGTGAACCAGAAACTAGGGAAGGTAAATAGCAAGGTGACATTAAGTTTCCCAGTAATGTGAGGCATTATTTTTACAGACAACGAATTGCAATAACCTGCTTAGCACTTGATTCCCAATACTGTTGGGAAAAAGAAATAGAATGGCAATAACAAAATAATATCTGACAAATGAATGATACACTCAACAGCTCCAAGCTCCCTAGATGGCAACCCTACTTTTGGTATCCAAATCTTTTCTGAATTGCTTATATTTGTGACAACCCATAGAACAATTTATTTTTCATATGCTCCATGGGTCAACATGTATTTGGTATTTGCATACAATAGAATTCAAAGGAAGCAAGTGTTCAGTAATTGAATGCAGGTGGGATATGCACCAGTAAACACTAACAATTATACATGGGCTAAGACTAAGCATCAGAACTCATTTCCATGTATGCCTGGAATACATAAATACAAGTTACAGCAATTACTGTCCACTACACTTGTGTAGAATCAGGTAAGAGTTGTTATTCCCACCTTGGTCAATACAGTAGTTAACTCCCAAGTTATTTCTGTTTTAGTTGAAGTTACAAAAACAAAACAAAACAGATGTTTAGAAGGAAGATTGTTTACTGGTGGTTTACTGTGTGTGCTCTTGGGGAAAAATAAAAACATGTCTTAAGGAAGTGAGAAAGCAGGATTTGGCAGAGGGAGACACAGAGTTGTGATGCAGTTTCAATGGGACCTCAGCCAACCTTGCAGAGGGCCCTAAGGTAGTAGGTCTAGCCCTTCCCAGATGCTCCAAATTGAAGTAGGAGGTCAGGGCCTTTGTAACCCTGCACTTGCAAGTCATTGCAGGTGGCTGCTTGTGGGTACTTGGCTTCACACTAGGTAAGATGGGTCCGTGTCAAAGGCAATTGCCTGAGCGGGACTCAGCTATGGGCTATCAGCCAGCAGCACTCCCAGCAGCTGGGGATGAGTCAGAACCCTGAAAGGAAAACTGGGCAGAGCCCAGTGCACCTACCATAGCTTCCCATTGGTTCCCAGCTTTTGTGTCTTTCCCTTTGTGCTACTCATGCCACTACCATATCTCATTCAACTGCCCTTATTTCCTTAGTTTGTCCACCCTTTTATAAGTCTTGGTCCTGATGGCTTACTGCCTATCCAAGTCCCTAATACTCACTGACTATTCTAGTGCCTGCTTGGGAATCTATTTTCCGTCTCACTGAGCGTAGCCAATAAGGTGCTTGGTGCATACCTACAGCCAGGCAAAGAGGAGATTTTCTTATTGCATGTAGCAGGTGCCTTTGGTGTCCCACCTGCAATCCCTCATTCTCATCATTTCACTTCACGTCGACCGAATTCCAGTTGCCATTACTATTTGTTTGCCTTAAGACCTCCTCTGGTTTTCAAGGGCTCATTTTGCCCACCTGAATGAAAACCAGAGAAGCCTGGGGGAATCTAAACCAAAGACTAATGAAAATTGGACTACAAAATACCTGTCCCCATACTTGTGCGATATGTGTGTTCTACCCTGGATGTTAGATTCCCTGGTGGGATCAAGCTCCATTCACCCACAGTAGTGACTTGCTGTCTTACACACTCTTTAGTGGAGGCTCCCTTTCCCTAACTCATTTTCATACTCCCTGAGGAAGTGAACGAGGATCAGCTCCCAAATAAAATACTTAGAAGCAAATCTTTGTATAAGGGTCTACTACTACAGCCCAATCGAAGAGCCTAACTAATAAAAGCGAAATATTAAAATTAACCGTTTCTTCTGGACACTTAAGACACGTCCACCAGCCAATCAGAGTGGCTGTATGCAAATTAACCTAGCCAAGATGGCGGAGGCTGCAGCCCCGGTGTGCGGCTTCTCCTGGGCTGCAGCCTCCGCCATCTTGGGAGCCTCCATCCTGGGAAGGCATCCGGCGCCCTGAGCTGGCTGATGTCTTCCCAGGCGGAAGCATTGGAGGGCAGGACCAGCCGGCCGGCCACTGAGGCCCCCTCCTGGGAGGCCATGGGGTGTGGGGTGGCCACCCTATTGCTTCCCAGGCTGATGACCTAGAGGGTCAGTGGGAGATGTGGCCAGCCTGAAAACTGTCCTCAGATCCTCACCCAGGCTTGCCAACACCCCCTGGAGTGAGGGTCGCCACTGGGGAGCTTGGCCAGCCTGCAAACAGACATTGGCCCCTCACTCAGGCTGGCCAGGCACATTAGCAGGTGGACATCCCCAGCGGGGTCCCCCTGGGCACAGGGGGCACAGGCTGGGCTGAGGGACCCCCCCCCCTCCACACACCCAGTGCACAAATTTTTGTGCATCAGGCCCCTAGTAGATATATAAGTTCAGATGCCCATAGTGGGACAAATTTTCGGTGGTGATGGAAGCGAAGAGCAAGAGGGAAAAAAAGCAGAGGATGAATTTATAAATGACTATCTAAAGGGAAAATTAAGAGAATTAATATAAAAAAATATATCTCAGGGAAAATCACAATATTTCAGAGGATTGATAACAGATATATTTTTTTCTACTTACATATTTTGATTTAGAACCAGCATACTCCTCAAGTAACCATGATAATAAGATTTACAGATATGGTCTCATCTTCATACACACAAAAATTAATACATACATCAGTTGCATGTACCCCAGAGAAAAGAAACAAGAGGATAGATTTGTGTAGCAAGTGTTTGTTGTTCATTATTTGTTCAGCCTCAAACCTTCCCCACTGTTAGTGCCATTCGCTCTGTTAGGGGAACCTTTCTTTATGTATCATCTTGAGAGATGGCACTCACCTCTCATGCTGGCAGCCGAAGCAATAGTTTCCTCTTCTACTCCCCTTACTCTAGCAAATCACAGATTAGGTTCATAAGATACTCTTCTCCAAGAGTTTGAACCTTGAATCATCACAATGATATATTGAGGCTGAAGGTCATATTTATCAGTATTAGCATTTAGGTTAAAATGTTTCCACAGGGTGACCATGATTATGGACCCTGCACTGTGTCTTTCCCAAGCTTCCACAGATCTGCCCTATTTTCCCAATGAAGAAATGTCACATTTCTCTCTAAGAATGGTGCCTTGATATATACCCACCAATTCTATGAATCCCTAATATCCTATCTAATAAAAGAGTAATATGCAAATTAACTGTCACTCCAAGACAAAGATGGTCATTCCCATAGCCACAAGATGGTGGCGCCCAGTCCCCTCACCCCAGCCGTGTCCACTGCCGCCTGGCTGTGTGCAATCGTCAGCCGCCTGGCGTGAAGCATCCACCCCTGAGCTCACAAGCCCCCCCCCCAGTGCACGAATTTCATGCACTGGGCCCCTAGTCCTTTCAATAAATACCATTTTTGCCAAAGGAGGTAGATTAACACAGATATAGCATGAGTATATAATAGACAGGAGTCACTCTGGGAAACATGGGAAATTTGGGATTGGTTACAGTGGTCCATGGAACTGACAATGAATGATGGAGCAGTAGGCCATGGAACTCCTGTTCATATTTCTGTGGAACCATTTAGGGCTCCCTGATACTTGTCATTGCCAAGCCATGGTCTTTCCAATATATCTTTCAATATATTCCATTTAAGGTGCTTATTTTATTGAGTTCAAAAGAAATCTAATATATATGTTTATATTATAAATTTATGAATTTCATCATTTTTGTAGATCTGAGTCCACATGAAATTTCTTTTTTTAATAATTCTAAAATTAGATATTTGTGTCAACCTGACCTATAGTTCAAAAACATATTTCATAACTGTACATTTTCTAAATCTGACCATCACACATTAAAAAATATATATATTTCCTCAACAATTTATTTTTTCATTAATGATTTATTTTAATTTGCATTAGACAAAGAGCAAATTAAAAGCAATGCAGAAGAGAATGCTAAATTCATTAATCAAGTACTGTGAGAAAACATTGAGAAAGTTCATTTAAACTGCATGTTTAAAGATCAAACCAAAGAAATGACCCCTCTGCAAGTTTTAAAAATAATAATTTTCAAATATGTTCTCATTTAAAAACCAAATTTCATATTTCCAATTTTTTAACATTTAAAATGAGGCTCTTTATCTAAATTTAGTTAAGAGAAAATGAAGGCTAAGCCCCAGGAGAACATCTGTGTATTCAGTATGTAAGTGTATTCAACTGCACCATGTGAACTGATCCCAGACATCTTACACTCTGTTTTGATTATCTGCGTGGCTTATCAGGAAATGAAGTGGGGAAGCAAAGATTATTTGTGTGGTTATATTTATCCTAATTTTTAAACTGTTTAGTTTCATTTGTCTGAAAGAAACACCTCTGTATTTCTTTGGAGACTTAGATTAATTGATTTAAATCCAGACGTGAAGTCTTTCCTGGGTTAGAGAGGCAGCAGTAAAGACATTATTATATAAGATCTAGCTGGGGGTCTACATATAATGATTAAACCTAAAAGTTTAGTTATTTGGGGGAAGATCTGATTAATGTTCATGGAAACAAGATTAATATCATTACTTATTGAGAAATAAAACTAGTCATTCTTTTGGTATCTTGATCTCATAATGGAGAGGGAGGAATGGATTTTGTGATTATACAACTCTTCGAACATGGCCTCTATTGACCAGAATAGTGATCTACAAAATAATAAATGAAGTACCAAAAGATGAAGTAGTGTGACTTTGGAGATCTGACATATTACTTCTCAAACTACAGTACATGCTTTTTTAAAAAATCTCTTTTGATAACATTCTTAACAGTAGAATTTTTAATTTCTACTTCCCTATAACCTACAGAAAAAAATAAAACTCTCTACATGCCATACAAGATTTTTCAAGGTTGGGATGCTCTAAGCTTATTACTTCTCCATCTCCACATAAACCATTGATTCGAGGAATACTGAACTTTTTGAAATGTCTTAAATTTGTGCTTCTACCTAAATTGTATCTATTTTCTCATTGAAGGCTTACCTCAGATATCTTTTCCTATGCTAA
>PVJC01003954.1:0-66548 GCA_004026665.1 Murina feae | reverse complement strand
CCCCCCCAGGGGAGCAATGAGCGGGCCTAAGCCATCAGTAGGACACCCCCTGAGGGCTCCCACTATGTGAGAGGGTGCTGGCTGTATGTGAGAGGGTGCTGGCTGTATGTGAGAGGGTGCTGGCTGGGCTGAGGGAATCCCCCTCCCCCCCCCGCACGAATTTCATGCACTGGGCCCCTAGAGTATGTATGTATGTATGTATGTATGTATGTATATGTATTATTGGGGGAGAGGGGAATCAGGTTAAAACAAAAAATTCTGAGAATAAAAACAGATGGAACCCACAAATTGTCCTCCAAGTCCTGTTTCAGCCCTTCTTCTTCCCCTGTAGACCTCTGGCAGCAGAAACATTCTAAAAACATTATGCAGTGCAGCAAAGAGAACCCTAAAGCTGTTTCACTAAGCCTTGCCACAGTCATCCTCTGAGCTGCGCTGGTCCTGATACAGGAGGTGACATGGAGAGCAGAGACAGGAGGTGACATGTACAGTGAAGACAGGAAGTGAATAATATATATACTATTGATTTCAGAGAGGAATGGAGAAGGAGAGACAGATAGAAACATCAGTGATGACAGAGAATCATTGATTGGCTGCCTCCTGCACATCCACATTGGGGATCAAGCCTGCAACCAGGCATGTGCCCTGACCTGGAATCAAACCATGATCTCCTGGTTCATAGGTCGATGCTCAACCACTGAGCTTCACAAACAGAAGGTCTTCTTTTAATACCAGGAGGGAGCTCAGTCTTCTTCAAGGCAAGGAGTGACTCAAGATGCTTTACCTTAACCTGCCCACAAAGGAACTCATCGCTATAAATAAATCACACAGGACCCACTCTTTATAAAACTGAGAGGCATGTAAAAGCTGACTTCAGCAGAAAGGCCTTCTGGGCACCTGAACCAGCTACCTGGAAAGTTGGCCTTGTCCCCATGGGCTTATTTGTCCAGCACTAACTCCAGGTTGAATACAAAGTGACAAACCCATGCATGCAGAGGTCCCAGCTGTGACAGCAATGGCCACTAGGCTTCCACAGTGACAAAACCACATTACCTGAAGCACAAGCTGTGCAAATCCTGTGGTCTGGTGCTCCAAGGACAACTGTCCCCATCAGCGTCTAACACTCCAGGACTTGTTCATTTTAATGCACATAACTTCCTTCCCGCACAACAGCCCAGCCCTCTGACCTGCCCTGCAGTCTCCAATTCAGCCATGGCCCGGGAAGCAGGAGGAAGAAGGGGAGAGAGGCTGACTTACCAAGCCAACTTCTGTTTAAGTACACAGACACAAACACCGGGGGGACCGTGAAGAAATCCACCACCGAGTTCACCTCCAGCCAGAACCACAGCTTGTCATTGGCTGCAATAAACTGGGGAAAGAAAAGAGAGGGAAAAATGAGAAGCCTGGTGCCAGCATTCAAAATATATTCTGCCAAAGACTATGTCTTGGTTTCTTGTGGGGGTCTGGAGAGAGATGTTATATTCTTCTCATATCTACACCAATTAGATGCTATTTTTGTCTTAGAATTCAGACAGCCATTTCTAAAGGCTGTTCTTTTATTACTTGCTATGTTGGCCTTGGAGAAAGCTCAGGCAGTTTATTTTTTCTGTTGTTTTCAACTGTATCAGAGGGAAGACTCTCTACTGCAAATAAGCATATATGGATGCATTCTCACACACACACACACACACACACACACACACACACACACCTCTGTAATCCACCTCTGTACCACTCTTGTCATAAACAAGATATAGCATAAACCTCCCAAGCCCCAAATTCTGCTGACCCCCTGGTTCCACTGTTCTCCCAGGATTTAGTTAAGTGAGCCTTGGTAAACAAACATTTGAAGGTAAAAAGCACTTTTTAAAGTTCTGTTTAAGGGAACAATGCCCTCCTGTCTGAATAGAGGGAAGGGAAGCAGTTGGCCCGTGGAGGCATAATAGTTATTTCAATCCCCATTTCTCCCCCTGTGAACACAATGAACATGTACATCAGAAAATGCTGCTCTAAGGAAAAGGCTCTCCCACAGGCGGACACTCGGGATGCAGGGCTGCTGCGTCCCCTGAGAACACTGGGCTTTCTCTGCCCGCGAGAGCAGACGCTGATGGAGGATGGCCCTTGGGAACAAGACTTGCACTCCCCATGATGGTACCAAGCAGGGTTGCTCCCACTTACCCGCAAGCCAAAGTAGAGCAGGAAGAACACGTTGAAAGCCATGTCGATCTGTAATGTGAAATCTTTGTAGAAATTCTGGCAGGATTCTATGGGGCTATTAGACAGGAAGAAGAAAAGGCATGGGGTCAATGAGAGGCACCATCAGTCTCCCACAGGCTGCACAGTGCTGATGCTGGGGCAGAGGACACAGTGAACATCCATCAAACAAAGCACTTGGTCTTCCTATCCCCTGTGATAATCAAGCAAGCATTGCCAAGGGGTCTTTCCATTCAACCATTCAGTCTTGTGCTCTGTTATTTATTTTTATAATTTTATCTCTCTCTCTATTATTTTCATCATCATTCAATATTTGAGCTAAAAATTTAAAGAAGGTCATGCAGACACCTTGGAGGAAGGACAAGCAAGAGACACTACCAAATTCCTTAATTTCACATTAACCCTTAAAGGACTGGCTTCTTTCTCTGAGAGGACACGTCCCAAAGCTGAATACAGTCCCTCACACCCTTCGGCATGTTGGCAGTGGAGTCCATTTCCAATTAAACACGGTGGCCGTGTTTGGAACCTTTTGAAAGCCATCAGCTGATGAGTAGGAAAGGACCCAGGAGTGTCTCAGGAAAGCTGTGGAGGAGAGGGTCCTGGTTGAGGTTCTGGGGAGACTAAGTGTGGATTCATGTGCAGCATTCTGACCCGGGAAGAAGCATTGCCCAACTGGTAAAAGTCAAGGCCATTAAATCAAAATGTTGAAGCAGTACTCTAAGGGTTAATTTCATTTCTGTTTTTGGCATGCAGGTTAACTGGCTCTGCGTGTGTCAAGCAGCGAATGCGGACCCCGACACACTCTACTTTGCTCAGGAGTAGGCAGGTCAAGAGTGTACTACTATACAAACTGGTACGCGGCTTCCGCGTGCCTTCCCACATCAAGCTGATCCGAGGATCAGTGTGTGAAAAGGCCCAAGTTTGGGGCTGGGTGGGAATCAGGAAAGCCGCATAAGCATCTCAGAGCTGTGAATGAAAATTCATAGTATAGTGTTATCAGTAAGCACACGGTAACACTCAGGCCAGGAGCATAAAGAAGGTGAGGTGAACAAAAGGGGGAGTGTGGGGAGAAGTTAAATACTTTCCCCAGATGGAAAGCAATGTGGACCTCCGGCCAGGAGAGGGCCAGCTTGAGAAATGCGGGATGGAGGATTTCCCAGGATTGCCACTTTGGAAATCACTGTATGCAATACCAGTTAGTATAGTTGCACTTCTGTAAGGACAATGCTTAGTCCGTTCAACAGGCAGGAATCTGTGCAGGACGGGAATGCGGGGCCCACCTAGAGCCAGGGTGGCTCAGTCTGTGGGATCCTATTACATGCACTGGATTTGGGCATTCTTATCTCTATCACAGGTCAAACAGGCCCTTTGTCACCTCCCAAATCACAAACAGGAGGGAAAACCTCCAGCAAAGCATCAAGAGTAATAGACATTTGCATTTATAAATTAAGGAGACTGAGTGGAAAACAAACACTGAAAAAATGGTTCTTTTATAAAGGAAGCAACAACTACTGGGTTTTCACTAAGGCAAGGGATTTGGAAGAAAGACAATGAATTTGCTTAGTCCAGTCCTGAAAGGAGACAGGAGAAAAAGCCAGACATCATAGCCTAGCTCTCTGCCTGCTCTCCTACAATTTAAACACAAAGAGGAAAATGTAGATCTAGAGTTAACGTGACATTGCTGCAATCCCTAAGCCACGATGGCATTTTGTTTTGTTTCAAGAACAAAACCCACAACGTCCCCAGGTGACAGCGTTCTTAGCTATTCTAGCTGCAGAGAAAAAAGCACATGAAGTCGACTGACCAGAAATCCATACAGATCCCAAGGGATGAAGAGACACCTTGCATCTCTTTGCTACTAAAAAGCAAAGGTGTGTGTAGGTGGAAGGTGAGCAAGAGCGTGAGGCCTAGGAGCTCTATTGGTAAATACTACACTCGCATCTTCACGTGTGCCAACAGCAACTTAGCTGTGCATCATAGATTCATATTCATCAAGACTGACTTGGATTCAGTCAAGGGGACAGAGAAACCCACCATCACCTCACCAAGGCAAGTGATCACCTTACCATTGCCCTCACAATAGCTATTGGAGTTACGGATGGCAAATTTGGGGGTCCTGTGATTCCCTATCTCTTATTATTCCCATGGCCCGTGTGGATAATTTGGTAGATACCTTGAAATACATCTTGTAGGGAACGTGCTTGCTAGGCTGTGGAAGAGGACAGAACAGTGCAGGAAGAGGTGTCAGCTCAACGCCATTGAGGATGTTTTGGTTCAACAAAAATGGAAGCAGATGTTCAAAAAAGTATAAGGAATCAGGCTGCAGCGACTTCTTTCTACTGTTCCATGCCTCCTTGCCATTTCTGCTGCTCACCTCCCAGGCTGCCCATTTCCAAAGGCAACAATGAGAGGGTTAATGCTAAAGGACATGGTGTTGAAAAATACACCTCTGCAGCACCTCTGATTTACAGAGAACAATGCTGAAACCATAATAGACCTTTTTTTTCTGTCAGATTTAGAGCCAATTTAATCATTGTTTCGTATCATTCCTCGAGTCCTAGATTTGGAGCTGAAATAATAGAGGGAGTAAATTATGCGCTGGTGCTGCAGCCCTTCGTCAGCGGGAGCTCACCAATAAATGAGCACACTCTGCTGAGATAGAAGGCACAGGAGGGAAGCAGGAAATCTAGGGGAAAAAGAGGGCCAGCCCCTGGGGCCCCGGTAGGACCAGAGTAACCAGGGAGTCAGTTTTCTAGCCCCCTTAGCTCTTTAAGTTGCCAAAGAAGCCAAGGAGAAATGTCCTGCTGAATTTTCTCAAGTGGCAGCAGAACTGTTGACCAGGATCCCCTCTGAGGTCAGTCCTCCAAGGGCCTTGGTCTATGGACTCGTAATTAGAGATCACGAGGGGGAGTTTTACATTCCCCAGATGGAAATGACTCATGGAGAAGTTCATGGGTCTCACAAAAAGAAACTACAGACATAATTCAACAAACGGAAGGGTTGGTTGGCCCTATAAGCCAGGATTTCTTTTCCTCCTAAAGAGAGTTTATCCTAATGATTAATGCTCATTGTAGAATGGGACAATTACATAGAAACTCCTCTTCCTTCTTGTATAAAGTAGGAGAGTTCCTTGTTGAGATACACAGAAAATCCAAGAGCTAGAAAATAAATCACTTCTTTAAACAATCAAGGAAAATGACTCAGGGTTACACATTTAAATTTAAGTCACCATTCTGATGAGCAGGCCCATGGCAGAACTGGCTTTTTATGGACCTGTGTTGCCAATTAAAAAAAAAAAAAAAAAAAGTGGAGTTTTAAGAATTGAAATCAGGACCACTAGTTCTAATCCTGGCAGTAGAAAATGGACTTTCCCTAAATTATCCTTGGTTAACTAATGACAATAATTAGAGGACACAAGATACGTGGTAAGCTGATAAACTATTTATTCTTCAGTTTCCAGAGTGATACTAAAACCTTAGGCAAATGTCCGGTTTTCACCAGGACCCCTGGGGGCACCTTCAATAAAGCCTTCCTCCTAAAGGATGAATATTCAGTGTTAGATAGAGGTTGAAATACAAACTCCCATATCCTCCTAACCATCAAGCAATCATATCTCAGAATTTAGCTCTCTATAAAGGAAAATAAGAGTCACAAAGTGGGAAATATATCCCTTTCTTCATCAATTCAACAACTCAGTGTCCAATGAGGCCCATGAGTAGGAACAGTCTTTCCTGAAGACGGACTTAAGGACGTGTCTTTCCCAAGCACAAGGCAAGCCATAGCGCCCCAGGTCTTCTCTCAAAGGCAAAGGGGGAAAGACCAAAATCTCACTTCAGCACTTATTCCTCTGGAAGTCTGCGTCTTCTCCAAGAGGGAAGTAATTGCCCTCTCTTCTCAGCCTCTAAACTTCCCTGCGGTTTTCTGAAGTCTGTTTGCCCTCCCTGGGTCTGGCTGTCCAACCCTGTGAAGATACTTGCTCAGGACAGGGTTTCTCAACCTTCAGCATGCACCTGGAGGGCTTGGGAAAACGTTGGTGGGCCTACTTCCCAGGGCTTCTGATTGGGTAGTCTTGAGAGAAGGTCCTGAGAACTTGCATTTCTAATGGTTTCCCCGAGGCTGCTGCTCATGTGGGGAACATACTTTGTGAACCACTGCTCCAGACCTTTCTTGGGACTACACACTAATCACAGGGGTTGCTGCTTGAGCAGCTCAGCATTCAGACCTGAGGATCAGGCATGGAGACCACCCTCAGATAACCAGCTGCATACCACTTGACTCACTGCTGAGACCAAAGGGTTGGACAGATCTTTTCAGTTTCAGATGGGGGGGGGGGGAAGAGGGGGTAAATTAAGAGGATTCAGGGAAGTAATTACAATACTGCTATGCAAGCTTCACCAATGACATTCTAATTAACCACCAGAGCGTGCCCGGGCAGCACATTTGTAGTTTAACATTTAAAGGAAAAATAATGAGGAGGAGGTGAGGAGTTATCAAGACCGCTATTTGTAAGAGATAAAGAAATGCTAAGCAGCTTAGGCACAACAACAGCAAACATCTGAGATGATTTAATAAATAACCACAAGAGAGGGAAGGGACTAGTGAGGCACTTTCTGAAATAATTTCCAATATTTGAATTCTCCTCACTCTTGTGGCTAGTACCTTTTCAATATCCACCTGGGTAACAGATCACCAGAGTTCGGGCCTATAGCACCAGAGACCGGGATCACTACGAAAAGCTTAATGATTCCAGACTCTTCTCCTAGTCCTACCTTTGCAATGTGGCCAGATTAATTTAATTAAAATATGTCATTCATCCACCATCATGGCTCCCTCCTGCCTCACGCATCTAGTCAGCCTGGCTGGGAAGCAGCTCTAAAACTCGGCCTCTCCCTGCATCTCCCATTTTATACTCTGCTACGCTCTAGCCAAGGCCTCTGCTCTATGAGCTGGTGCCTTCATTATTTCCTGAGTGTGACCCACATGTTCTTAATTCCATGGCTATGCTTTTGCTGTGGTCTCCTCAAATGCTCCTACCTCTCAGTGCTCAAACCCTAGGCAGCCTTAAAGCTACTGAAAAGCATGGCTGGGCAAATTACTCATGCCTCACTGATCTCTCCCACCTCCGAATGCCTATGGCATTAGGAGCAAGGAATTGAAAACTGTCTTATAATGTTGATTACTGTTACTTAATTCAATGTAATAATGTCTGGCGATGGTATAAAGTTTTCATGTACTCTTCCACTTGTCCTCCTAACTTGGCAAAATAGATATTGTGTTATCCTCTCCCTTCTGCAGCGGTTCACAGAGAAGTAGAGGTTTAGCATCCCTCCCCCAAGGCCACAGAGCTAAGTGGTACGGATACTCAACATCCTTTCTGCCATACCACCTCCTTCTCCAGACGAACTGTAAGACCCTTGAAGAGAAAAAAGAACATGAGACATAGTACCTGCTATCCCCAGAGCCTGGTATGAAGCTTATGCAAAAACGATGGGATTGACTGATTTATGGAGGAGGTAAAACTATTCTAGAAAAAAAAAACATTCATTTGTTGAATAGCCTGGGAAAGTCTAGAGGCAGCTGAGCTATCTGGCCTACATCTGACCCTTCTCTGTCAGGACTGTCGTGTAGAACATTACAAATCCTCAGAAGTCCTTCCTGGGATCCTGAGTAGTAGTGGCATCGTGAAGCCTGACCCCATCCGCGGAGGGCAAGTTCCTCCACTTACTGAGAAGTAATTCCCAATTGTCCAGATGTTTAAAGATGATGACCCTCAACATACCCCAATTTTCTCTCACTTTCTCCTATCCTAGAACAAGAATGAACATAGACATGGATAATGATCTATAGATACTTTGAACATTTCTTATTATGAATGAGACAATCAATAAGTATTGCAACACATTCCATTCATTCAAAATTTTAAAAATTATGAAATCAGATGGTCATGGATACTATGGAACCTATCTGCAACAGGGGGAGAAAATCTAAGTGATTTGACGGTTAGTAATTTTGAAATTTAATAATATTTGAATTTACTGGATAAGTTAAGTGCCTCAGTTTTCCTGCCCACAAAATAGGAATAAATGCACCTAACTGATCTGAATATTACAAGACCAAGAAATTCTGAAAGAGAAGCAAGTCTTTGCGATGTACAGTTGGCCCTTGAACAACAAGGGTTTGAATTGCACAGATCCACTTATACATGGATATTTTTCAATAAATATGCAAAGTACTATACAAGTATTTCCTTTATTACTTCCTTAATAAGATTTTATTTTCTCTAGCTTACTGTATTATAAGAATACAGAATATAACACATGTAATATGCAAACTGAGCATAAACTGAGTGTGTTACTGCTAAGGCTTCCAGTCAACAGTGTGGGCTATCAGCAGTTAAGATTTGGGAATTCAAAAGTTGTAAGTGGATTTTTGAGTATGTGGGGATTAGTGTTCCTAACCTCTGCATAGTTCAAAGGCCAACTGTACTCCAAATTAGAAATCAATATTTTTACTCATATAATTTCAAGTCTCAGAAAAATACCTTGCAAGCTAATAACAATAGTGGATTCAGTGTGAATGACATGACACTAATTAATCACTGAGAAAACAATAATCTGTTTATAAAACATTATCTTCTAAACTGGACAGTACCCCAGGACTGTCCAGGTCTTGAATAGATCAAAATTGAAAGCTTCCTATCTTTTTGCTTCTCTCAGTGCCCCCATTTTAATGGCCTTGTCACAGCTTTGGACTTAAAAGCTTGTATTTTTAATGTTGGTGCTTTTGGTGTTTATCCTGGATGGGGCCAATATTCAATAAATTGTTTGGTTTTTATTTAATTTTAACAAACAGAATCAACCCTCTTCTATTGATCAGCATTGTGACTTTATCCCAGAACGTCTGATAGTAGTTACTGTCTAAGATGTTATCACTGATGGGTAAGTGTGTGTTCAATGAGTAATCAATACTGATGATAGTAACATCAAAATTAGCCCTTGGTTTTATCTTAAAACATATTTGTTTATTTTAAGATCTTTCAATGGTTCTAATGTGAATAGAAAATACTTTCTGTTACTTGCAGTATTGATCTATCATAATCCCAAGCCAGATGGTTAAGTGGCTTTGCTGGGAAATGTTCAGATATGGGTGTGTATCAATAGATCTATTAATCCTTCTGACAGCACCAGCCTTCTAATTATGCCTCTGCTCAGTTGTGATCCAACAGCCACAAACATATGCCTCATTAGGGTCATGCTGAAATTAACTGGAACAAATGGATAAGTGGTATATGGACCCTCACTACGCTTTGTATACTATGTCTTCTTGAGCTTTGATTGATATGGAGACTCCTGGAACAGCAGCAATAGACTTCAGAGCAGTTATTTGGCTCAGGGTGTCTCCCTGAGTAATTCATTCCAATAATTAAGCATTCTTCTAGGAGACAAAGAAAATTACATAGATGGCTGATGGAGAGAACAAAATATGTCAGCTCCTTATACATTGGATTTCTCAATGAAGCACACAGATAATTTGCTTTCATGAAACTCAGATGATTAAATCTCTGTCAGTTTCTCATAGAGCTCTTCTAAACATTGGCACAAGACTTCAATATGCTATCTGAGCTTAGGTGCTCCTTCTCATCTTCATTCCATATCTTTTCATCCACTGATGCACCCAAATACGCAACTCAAAAGCAAAGTGTGGGCATTATAAGTTAACCTCGAGAGTAATTAGCAGTTAGGTAGTTTTGGAGTTCAGTGGAAGAGTTAAAATCCCAGATCTGTCAGTTATCAGCTGTGTGATCAAGGACAAAGAATTTGACCTCTCCAAGCCATGGTTTTCTGATCTGTAAATCGGAGATACAGATACACACCTCAAAGGCTGTGATGAAGATGAAACTGAATAATGAGTAAAAACCAAACACTGAACAAGTAGAAGTTATTTTTAAACCTAAGTTAATAATGATAGTGACAATACCTGCTTGTAGAAAAATGCCAAAAAAAAACACCCAATCTCCAAATGAACAAAAACAGATAGAGAAATCAATCATTTCACACTTTACTTTTCCATCTGTATTTGCTTTATTGCCTATTTCTCAGGTGTTGCAACATAATTCAAATGCCCAATAGAATGTGCAGTGAGCTTTGGTGTGGTTGTATATCCTGGAGCATTAACTTTGGGTAATATTAAGGAAGAAACACCAGGAAAATTGTATTTCCATAAAGAGAGCCATAAATACTAAATAACTAACCAAAATTTCGTGAGCGAGAAGTCATGAGTCACTTTCATGGGTGGCCGTGGGAGACTGTGTGTTCTCCTTTCTGTGGTCTTCAGCAGAGGAGAGAGTTTCCTGTGCCTGGCTGGCTTAGGTGGACCAGGGGAGGGACCTCTTCCAATTCTCATCCATGGATCATGTGTTTTTTTCACTGCCGGACTCTTGGAATGATGTCCAAGACAACCTTCCCTCTAATGCTTGTTTTCTCCTGCTTGTCTCCAGACTACAATTATTGCAATCACAGTTGTTACCAGAGTAAAATTAGTGTCCACACTTGCCAGCAACTTTTATGTAATAAATCAGAGTTAAGCTACTACACAGAACAGTCTTGCCAAATGAGTGCTGCTTCAGTTTACACCAAACTGTCTGAGGAGCCCTGACTGCCTCCTCCTCTCTCATGTCCCTGCCTCCACTGAGCTAGCCATCCCTCCTTCAGTAAAACTTGTTTAGTAAAGACATGATGAGTAGAGGGTTCAAATAGTACTCCGTGCACTCACGCTCAAGCACAAACACTAAGAGCTCTTCAAGGGCAGTCTCAAATAGCCATGTACAGATGTGGGATGGTGCATGTGGGTGGGGGTGTACCCACGTGCATGCACGCCCCACACACATGCACACAGGCACAACCCACAGCCCTCTGGCTCAAACACACACTCTCTATCAAATCCCACTCTAGGACCACCCACAAAATAGGACAGCCTGGGTGAGGTGATTAGGACTGGGGGGAAGAAGGGAGAGAAGAAGAAGTCCCAAGTCTGAAAGGAAAGCAAGGAAGCAGGACACATGCCTGGCTCAGGAGCAGGACCTCTGAGCCTGGAGCCACCCTCCTCTCAGGCCTACAGACCCAAGGAAAGGAGAAGAGGGACTCACCCCGCTGCGCCTCTGCCTCCAGGGCCTTTTTCTGGATATGAAAGGCCGTACATGTGTGAGGAAGCCCATACATAATCATCTCCAAACTATAAGAGCCAGGAGTCAGCTCTTAGACCCTGGGGAGCAACTGCCCGGGGTCCTCCTTTCTTAAGGAGAGAGCAGCCATGAGGAAGAGCCTGGGACAGGGTTTTAAGAGATTTGGGCCTCGAGCCTTCCCAGACAAGAAACTCTTTGGATTTCACAGAGAAGGGCAGAGCCTCCTAAGGTGAAGCCTCAGCCCTCTGTTTATAAAGGCCGTCCAGTCGGAGCAAGGCTGGGCATGTGTACAGGGATTCCCACAGCTTAAAGGGTTCAGATCACTGTGGGTCCTCTCCGGCCTTTATCAGGTACAGACTTCACGATTCTTCTGTCTCAGCCTTCATTCCAAATGTTTGCCTTGGACTCAGCTGGGCATCCCCTGGTCACTCATTCCCTACGTCCCCTACTTAGCTCGTGCCCTACACTTCCATCTTTGCCTTCCTCCCTGACTTTGACATCATCTTGACATACCTGGACAGCCTGACTTTGACAATGCCTTTTGGCTATGGGTCATCCTGCAGGGACTTAGAGTGGAGAAGCCGCAACTACTGACTTCACCACCAGGCGCAGCCTGTTCTGGGTCCCAGGCTGGCAGGATAATCTGATGGGGTAATAAGGATGCCTAAGACAGACAGATGCATTTCCTCTTCTCTTCCAGGGACTTTAAACTTTGGTCAACAGCCTAACAGACGTACTACAGTTTCAACCTGCTCTCTCCAAGCCACACCTGGACACAACCTGAATGGCACACAGTCCCCTCAGCGGTCTCATTCAAATGGCTACTCTTACAAACAGTGCTAGCACCGAAGGCCTGCCTGGTGTTGACTTCAGGAGGCTCGAGAGCATTGGGAAACAATCATTATGTTAGGAAACAGTCACTCCATCTATCTGCTGCTCTACTTTGAAGAATAGAAAACAGTCATAAAACATCTGCATATATTCACCACAAGGACACTGCCATCGGGAACAGTTACACGTGAATCCATACGTGAAGCCAAACGATAATTATGATAGCTTTGCTTCAGACATCCTGGGGTGTGTTTGCGTTTTGTTTGATTTGTTTTACTAAGACACGGAGAAAGACCTGGTACAAGTCTTCCTGTCAACTGGCGTAGAAAACAATTATACCTTTATTACACAATGGAATGAAATAGCTGCGTCTTAGCTCTGTCTTTGGCTGACAGCTGAGGCAGGGACGTTTTGTATGTTTTCCTATTTAGGAGCTTTGTTGAGAGCCCAGCAGCCTCGCAGCCAAAAAAGAGAGCTGAGATGTTGCTGATTGGAGCCGAGTCCTTGAGCAGGAGCAGGAGTCACGCTTTAGGAATGCTGGAAAGTGACTGGGCAGTGCAGCCCAGCATCGTCCCGGAAAATCAGAGGTGGCAGTCACCTTCAGAAACAAACTGTCATCAACCAGGAAAATGGGAAGGACTTCTTAAATCCTATGACGATGCAAGCAGACTTTCAAGTATTCACTTCACTTCCTTCCCAACTACTTTGTGAAAATAACTTATGCCCTGGAACCTAGTTCTTTGCCTTCATTCTTCTCTTTCGCACTTGCTTCTGGTCGGCATTGGAAATCATTGATTTATCAAACTTCTGCTCGTGCTGCAGAAAAAAGGAACCCTTCCCACCCACCCTACAGTGCTGTCCACTTGATTCCAGGATCCAAATTTGGAAAAGAACAGCGTGAATGACACGCTCTTAACCCTTGCCTCCCCTGCAATTCCCCCTTTTAATTCTGTCCCCATACCTTTGATTTTCTCTAGAGCTGTTTTCCCCATCACCTTAAAACATCTCTCTGAGGGACCCAGGAGGCCCTAGGAAGCTGATTTCTCATGATTTTCTCCTTTGTCTGCACAAATGGACCCACTAAGGCCCTCTCTAGGTAGGGATTTCAGACATTCATTCATTTTACCCGGAAGCATTGTTTTTCTGAGGAGGAGGAATGGGTCCTCTACTGAAGCACCTCGCAAAGGAGCACCAGTTGTTTTCTTTAGCCACCCTCCTCCCCCCTTGAATCCAGAAGCCCCAGCAAGTGAGAGCATTTCAACCCACTGGTCAGGACCTCCTGCTCTTCGCAGGGCTGCACTAGAATCCCTCAGGCTCCTCTGGAAAAGGGCAACGCTTCCCTCCCCAGGACCTTTAAACTGGTGAGCAAAAGAACATGTAATGCCACTGTATAGGGTGATAGCATGGGTTTAATAGAACAGAGGAAGGGGGAATATGGAAACAGCTCCAAGATTCTCAATCCCCCTGACAGGAAGGAATCACGATTCTTGAGGAAAAATCAAAACAAGATAGGAAGCCTTCATTTCTGCGTCATTATGATCGCTTCCTGCAGATTGTCAATCTGAGGGCCCTGGCAAGCTAGTACCACCAGGATTTCTCTAAGAAGTTTATTTCTACCCCAGGGTTATCAGAGTGGGCAATGCCCACCTGTCATCTTCCTTGAGTTGCAGCAAAGGCATGTCTAAAATATAAAGCATCTATTTATATGAAACAGCAAAAATTGCAGTAAGAAAACAGATCCTGATCATCATGTTTATCAAAGTACATTCTGAGAAAAGAAGGAACCAACACATGTAAAAAAGAAAAACAGCTTTAAAGAAACTCATTAGGCAGCCCTAAGGCAAAACTATATTTCAACGAGAAAAATTATCACAGTTTCTATTCAGTAATGCTGAACGCAGAGACAAAATTTTACATCTATCAAATTTGAATTACACAATAAACCAAGACAAAGACCAATGATTGTATTTCCCTGGGCATTTAGCTTAAGAGGTTTTTTTGTGTTTGGTTTTTGTTTTTTTTTTTTAAAGTATAAACATTTGAACATTTATTAGATCTAAACAAAACCCAATAGGTGCCTGACCAGTGTGGGCCAGTTGTATGGGCATCATCCATTGCACTGAAAGGTTGCCAGTTCGATTCCAGTCATGGCACATGCCCAGGTTGCAGGCTCGAGTCCCAATAAGGGGTATGCAGGGGGCAGCTGATCTATGAGTCCCTCTCACACTGACGTTTCTCCTTCTCTCTTCCTCTCCCTTCTTCTGTCTCTAAATATTGATTTAAATATATATATATATATATATATATATATATATATATATATATATATAAATTTCAGAGAGGAAGGGAAATTTATATATTTATTTATTTATTTATTTAGAGAGAGAGAGGAAGGGAGAGGGAGAGAGGGAATCATCAATATTGAGAGAGAATCCTAGATCAGCTGCCTCCTGCATACTCCCTATTGGGAATCGAGCCTGCAGCCAGGGCATGTGCCCTGACCAGGATTCAAACCTGTGACCTTCTGGTTCCTAGGTTAACACTCAACCACTGAGCCATGCCGGCCAGGCTAAAAATAAATTTTTTAAAAGCCTAGATAACATTGTTCAGGAAGCTGTGAAAAGTCTCGCAACACTGGTCCCTCTGGGCACAGAGCACTAGGTAGGTTGTTACTTGGAAAACGGACCCTCGCTTCTAAGTTCCTTGCTGTTCACCTCTGCTCAGCACACACCTACAAACAGATTTATGTCTCTCTTTCCCAACATTCTAGTCTTAAGTTCCGAGGGACAAGGTGGCCTTTGTGGTGTCACCGCAACCTGGGGACCCACAAGGACGTCCAGTGAGAACCCTACGTCTCAGTGCTTCAGTCGTCAGAATGCTCGCCGTCCATTCCATGCATATGCCCAGTGCTCACACGTGTGGGTCGAGGCCCCGGGGGGAAGCACGAGGCATGCACAGGCCGTGCAGGAAAAGGCTCTGGTTAACCTGGAGCAACAACCGAAAGGGTGAGGGTGCAGCATGCAATGGAAACCACAGCTTGGCCTCGCTGCCATGCAGAAAAGACCTACATCAAAGAGTCTGCAGTGCGGCTCCTGGGTGAGAGTCGACATGAGAGAGATGAGTTACTTCAGCGATGAAAGACAAGGGCACAATGTTCAAACCACTATCAACAGGACACTGTACAGAGCACCGCGTTACACGTGAGAAGGGGCAGCTTAGGGACAAGGAGGGAGAGACAGGGAGGCGAGGGAGGCCAGAACTGGCCACTGCTCTGATGAGATAGATGGTGTCACTGCTGACCCTCGGACACGTATCTTTGCATCACGTGTGCTGCTTTGACAAATGACCTCATTAGTGTCTTTAACATCAACCTTAATTTTGAAGGCATCAGTTACATCAAGATACACCACCATGATTTCCTGTTACAGTTTGTTACAGAAGCAGAGCTGGGCTGGATAGATAAACAGGAGACAGGAAAGTGCCAACATCCTGAACACTTTGGGTACAGAGTTCATGGTGACACCAGCGCTGAAGGAACCCCACAGTCAGAGAGCTCCGGTGGTACAAGGGTAGGTAACTCTATGCAGCTAAGACCCCGCCGAAAGCCACCTACCACCCTGAATTTGAACCCACTCCCCAGGGAGCCATCTGTTCTTCATCTCAGCATCATGGTAGATCAGCAGAGAGTTCCCACATGTGCCTTGACCATTTCACGGAACCTTAGTTACAGGTGAGATTCCCCAAAGGTGTTTTTATCAAAATCAACTGATCTGAGAAAAAAAACACCCACATTTTGAAGTTTTTCTTAACGGAATCACAATACTGCTAACTCAGACAGGGGCCATGGAGCTGCCCTCTGAGGCCACACAGGACATCTGAGAACTGCTTTTCTAGAAACTGCCCGCTTAACACGCCACTGTCTTCACCCCCATCCCACACCCTCTCTGCCTCGTGATCCCTGACACCTTGAGCACAACTGGAAGGCTGGTGTGGTCTAGCCCTCACTCACAACCTCCTGCTTCTGGCTGGAAACAGTGAGAGGAGAGCAGGTCTTCCCTTCAAACGTTCCCTTTCCATCCCCTGTACGTGTGCGTGGAGCTCTGAGAGGGCGCTCGGCCATGTGCATGAGCAGGGGGGTGCGCTCTCTCAGCCCTACACGCTGAGTGAGAGCTGACTCCAGCAGCCCGGGGCGAGGGCGAGGGCAGGCGGTGCTGCATGGAACTCCTGTTCCTCCCGCACAGCCCTCCGCACCCCTCGAGATGCAGCTGTTGCCACTGGATCACAATGCATCCCCTCTTACGGATTAAAACCCTAAAAGCTGAAGTGGAAGGACACGTCTTCCAAACGATAATGGTTTTGAATGAAAATAGAACAGTCTGTACAGTCATTCAACACACATCTCCAAGGCTCTTCTGTGACAGGCAGTATCCTGGTTCTAGGGACATAAACTTCAATCAGAGCTGATTTCTGCTGCTGAGTAGTTTCCATGGAGCCGGGGAGCCTGCCCGGATATTGATGTTCGAAAGCATGACTCAGGAGTGGCTTTTCCTAGTTCCGCCAGCTATCCCAGATGACCTTGGGCATGCCCCGTAACCTCTGCATTCCTAAGTCTCGTCGTCTGTCAATGCAAATCCCTACCTCCTCAGGTTAGTAACTCGTTTACTAACTGCTGTTGCGTTAGAGGCTGGCACATGGCGAATGTATGCTACTTTTATCTGTTCCGATCACTGGCACTCAAGTACGGGTGAGAAAGAGGACTCTGGACACAGAAGATGGGCTCTGCCTAACTGTTCAGGTCTCGGTGGGTGATGAGTAGCAATCTGTCAGGGAAGGAAGGCAAGGTATTGAAGCAGAGGATGCGCATGGGCCGAAACCCAGAGGCACAAGAGGACACAGTGCCCTGTGGGAGTGGAGCCTAAGAGACGCAGAGGACTGGTGAGGCTGAAGCCCACGGGAGGTGCTGAAGCGCCTGAGAGCCTCAGCAGCATGCCTAGTCTTTATCCCACAGAAAACAGGGCATGGATACAAGTTTACTGTCCATGCAGGAGAATGGCGCCATTCAGTGTCTTCGTGTTGTAGGAAGTGAATGCTGGTGATGCTACGGAGAAGGAACTGGAAGCAGGAGAACGCGGAGGAAAAGAGGTCAATTAGTCAAAATAAGTTCCAAAGGAAAAACATCACTTAAGCAAATACTCAGGTGAAAACTGTTCTTGCGGCACAAAGTATTCTAAATCCTGGGACACGCCCCTTCTTCAGGGCAGGATGCTGCCAGGCCTTCTTCAGGGAAAGGGATTAGCCTATGGCATCACTGAAGCAGTGACCCAAACCACGTGTTCTTCTCCTGCCCCACCCCTGCACATCTAGTAAGTCTTTGTGTCAAAAGTATGTTTCCTCGTCTTTTGAAGGGACCCAGCCTATTAAGAAGTCTTTCTCTCAGTTACTTAGGGAGAAGAATCAAAACTATAATTAGAATCAATGTATAATGAACAAATTTCAGTACCTTGAGCGGGGGTGGGGGTACCTGCACATACTACACACATGGCAATAATTATAGACAAATGACATGTAAACACACATAGTCATGCAGAAGAGTTATAGCTGATACCCTCTTCCATGACTCCTCTTTCTCTGCTCATTTTCTAAAGATCTTAGTGCTTAGTTAGCAATGCCACCATGCCATCACACTCAGCTGCCTTTCAACTATTGTCCATTAAATGCTATGTCCACCTGAGCTTCCCCCAGAGTCCTGCTCTCAGGGATTTAGGCATCCTCAGCTTGCAAAGGGTCCTGAAAACGTGAATTTTGGGGGCTGTAGTTTTCCTTTGGTTGGAGTCCAAACAGCAAGAGGGAAAATATCATTTCTGATAACGTGCTTTCACTTAAAGTATATTCGATGCTCACTTAGCTCAGCAAGTGTGGCAGGAACTAAACCCTCAGCTGATGAAGTAGAAACAGAAACGTTTTGTTTATATACTGCTATGACCATGTGCTTATTTGGAGAATTTTCATGTGTTCCAAGTCCATTCTAGGTTGGGGTTTCCATGAAGCCAGGACAAGAACACAAGTGCTGACACAGGGTACTAGGACCCCTGCACTCAGGCCTGTACAGAAGAGAACATGGGCAACTGAACTCACAGTAGGGACACAGGCTGCCATTCTGCAAAGTGATTGCCCCTGTGCTGTTCGCAGGCGCTCGAGGAAATGGTCCAGCTGAGCAGGAGGCTTCTTTATGGCACAGCCACAGGCTCAAGTTCAAAGAAGAGTGCACTAGGTCTTAACTGAAGTGAAAAAAAGAGCCAATCCAGGCAGATGTTATCTCGAGAGAATGGAGGAAGAGGAATGTCTGTTGTGGGGCGGGAGACGGGGGAGACTTACTCTCAACTACCTAATGCCTCTCCCAACTGGGTAAAAAGATGGACCCCTGACAAAAGCAGGGTTTTTTTCCTATAGCTGCCCTTCTAGGTGAACAAACACAGACTCCCAGAACTCAAAAGACTTGATATAAAGTAGCATCTGGGCCACCTGACCTTCCCCAGGCTACTCTCCTGGTACTCGTTGGATGGGAACCAACTGGGAAATGGCAAGAACTAAGGTTCCTGCCCATCTTTCCCAGCAACACGGCCAGCAGGTTGAGCTGCTCCTACCCAAACCTGCCTCCTGCCAGGAAAACAGTGAGGACTGCGTGCCTTCGCGTGTGCACCTGTGTGTGACTGCCGGCAAGCACAGCACGGGGGAGACCTTGTCAATAGGTAGCAAGTTTGCATTTTGGTCAACAGAACCGGCCAAGGTTTGAGGATGCTTTCCTTTGGAAACAGGTGATTCTTTATAAACTCACACTCTTTTTGCAGGTAATCAACTAAGTAACAATTTCTCTTTGGTTGATTTTAAACCTCAATCGAAGTCATTTTGAATTAATATCATTTTAAAATTCATTAATGGGACCTTATTAAAATGTTGGTATCTATTCTTCAATTTGTTTATTTCTTTAAAAAAATTAGTTTCTCACCAGGGAGTTTTTTTATGCCGATGGGAGAGTTCTATATTCTGATTAGGTAGGAAAAACACAAATCTACATGTGATAAAATGTCCTCACACTATATCCAAAAAGTGCTCCAGAAACTGGCAAACACCCCCAAATGGTCTGTACCTGAGCACAGTATTGGGCCAATGTCAAGTTTCTGGTTTTGACAACATACTGTGGCTGCGGAATACACAGTGCTAACATTGGAGAAAGGGTACATGGAAATCCTATTATTTTGCAACGTCTTGTGAATCTTAAACTATTAAAGTTACAACAAAATAAACAATCATTTTGCCTGCCTGGTTTTACCTTAGCCTGGTGGCAGGCAAGTGCTATATTGATGATGATGTAAGCCTCAAAAAACATACAAACGGGTTTCTTCAGTAAGCATTGATTTGGCATCTGTTATATGTATAGTATTGTGTTCAATTCCAATAGATTCAAAAGCGGTATAAGATAGACTGGCCATACCAATCAATATTAATGAGCTCACTCCCTTTCTCTGGAATACTAATAGAGGTAGAGATGTTATTATCTAACATGCAAATTCTCACAATCTCCCAAGATAGAACTAAAGGTCAATAAATATCAATCATTAAGGTGACAAGGAAGCTCCAGGAAGGAAGCCACAGCCACCTCAGGTGTGTTGAATGAGCCGTTGGGACCGCCCCACTTAACACGACGCCGGCCCTGGACCAGCTGTCCTCTAGCTTGTTGTCCAGCCTCTGTCTCCCCTCCCAGAGCTCAAAGCTTGCCATGCTGAGGAGCCAATCACTGATGCCTGCTTCGTTCAGGTACAAGCTGATCACAAGAACTACTTCAATTTTTATAAACAACAAAAAGGCTTCAAGAACGAACGTACAATTGTAGAATGACAGGTAAACTGCAAGTTTGAAGGAGAGATCTTGTGGCATATGGAGGGGTGGTCTTTGAAACAATCCGCAGTCACCCAGGGGTGGCCCTCTGCTCTACCTGCTGGGATAATGCAAGTCTCTGGGAGTCAAATCAAGGCCAAAATGCGGCAGTAAAGACGAATGCCAATGGCTTCACACAAAAACATATCAACCGTTTTATCTTTTTTGAGAAGCTACCTCTAATAGAAACAGAAGAAAAAATAAAGAAATGAGCAAAGAGTAAAATCTCCTGGAACTAAAACCTCAGCAAATCAATATCCAGGAAGAGCCAGTTCTGACCCAAGCATTTAAAGCATTTAACAGTGACTTCCCCTTTAATTTGCCCATTCAAATCAGCATGTATGTTGATGGCTAACTCCTCTAGACATCACTACCCTAAATATTAAATTGGTAAAAAGTAAGGATTATTTTCTTAAACAGTAGTTGACATCATACTCTGTGTAAGCAGTTCTAAAATGACTATCCTTAGGCCAGCCAGCATGGCTCAGTGGTTGAGCATCAGCCTATGGACCAGGATGTCTCGGTTCAATTCCCAGTCAGGTCATATGCCCGGGTTGCGGGTTCCTTCTCCACTGTGGGGCCTGCAAGAGACAGCTGATCAATGATTCTCTCTCATCATTGGTGTTTCTATCTCTCTTTCCTTCTCCCTTCCTCTCTGAAATCAATAAAAATATATATTTTTAAAAAGTTTAAAAAATAAAATGATGATCCATAGTTATGTGCTAGCTAAGTAATAATAGAGAAGCAAAGACCTAATAATATCCATTTCTGATGAGCAGCAATAAAATTGTCTAAATCAAAATACCCCTTTTGCACAGCTGAAACTATGAACATGCTATTATAGCGTGAACCAAGCAAAAGAAAACCATTCAGTGGAACCATCTGCCAAAGAGCCAGTTTCAGCAGAAGAAGGGAGAACACTGGGTACCTTAGAGCTGAAAAGCCATCCCATTAAATATACAATACTTTTGCGTAGTTAAAAAGTGCCTACTAGAGCTAAGACAGCGAAGTGAGAACAGCATCGTCACCGTTTGAAACGGAAAAGAATAAGTTAATGTCACTGCGTCCTAATTCACTATTAAGTCAATAAAAGAGTTTTCAAACTATCTCTCTGACATGGAAGTCATTGCTTTCCCACTTGGTAGAGATGTTTTAAAATCTGTTGAGTGGAGTTGTGAAGTTTTGATGAGTTAAAATATGGCAAGTGCTTAGACAGCGGCTTGCACGGAGTAAGGAAAGCTCATTAACTGTTGCAGACCACACCGTTAGGTGTAAAGCCATGAACCAAGCTCCTCACTGCAAACTGGACCTCTTTTGCTTCCATATAAGTTTCCTACACCACCCATCACTCTCCCCCATGTGCACTCAGCTCATACCACACTCACCTCCTCCAAATCCCCAACTTCCTGTCCATGCCCCCAAAATGACCATATGTCCACAAAAGCTGAACACTGTCTTGTTCCCTTCTTTACCATGGCCTCAACTCATTCCTGGGACATGGGAGGTACTTCGGAAATGTTGCTAAATGAATAAATAAGTAAGTGGGAACTAATGGAAGAAATAAAAGAATGGGAGAGAGGAAGAGAAGGGGGGTGGAGGAAGGATTAAAGTCCTAGCTCAATCTTGTTAAGATTAACTCTAGGGTCAACAATAGTTTGCTAGTGTTTCCCTTAGCATGAGGGGGCTCCCATCATATATATGACTTGGTACCTACATCAAAGGATTTTCATCTCTATTATTCCAACATACGGAGTCACTTGAGAATTTAATATTCTGTAATTCATCACCTGGGAAGATGCTTAACATCTAATATGTTGACTTACACTTAAACCACATACTTCCAATCTCACTTGAAGGCAAAATAGAAATTACCTTGTCAATTGCCTTTCTGGAGTATGTGAAAAAGAAACCGACAGCCTTCCCCATGCTAAACCAAAGCCCTTCTCACCATGTGCATTAGTAAAGTTGCATTCCTAAATACACTTGAGGTCACCTATGCAAGTCTCCCACACGTAAAAGTGTGCTTACAGCAACGAAGTTGTCCAGGATTCATTAGATACTGGCATGTAACAAGATGTATAATTTTGGAGTGGAAAAAAAAAGCGCTCTGGATTCAGACCAGGGGCTCCAACTCTAGTCCCAATTAGTAAACATGTGACGTCAGGCGAGGTGTTTAACCTTCCTGAGACTCCCTTTCGCCGTCAATCAAATGGAGAAAATCGCAAGTGTGCTACCAAGCAGAGTGATGAGGTACGTTTGTAGAGGGCTTATCTTTGCATATAGCAAGTTCTCAATAAATATGGAAGCTGCTTATAGGCCTAGAGAGAGCAAACTGCAACTGAAGTCAGAATCCTAAGTGACACTTAGCTAAGCCAGTGTGTGACCTCGTGAACACAGTAAATACCGGCCGAATGAATGGCTGGTGACTGGCCACTCAGGAGGCGGCCCTCCCTCCCTCCCTTCCTTGCAGATGTCTGCTCAGGTTGTGTGGTGTTTCCTACACTTATGTAGGCTCTCTTTCCTTGGGCCTAGTCTAGCCAGAATCGCATGTATACCATAGATGCTTACTGAGGGAAGCGCCCCGTTAAGACAGTGATGCTAGCCCCCGCCCATGCTTCCATACACCAATACACTGCACTGCACTGGCATTTCTCTGCACTGGCATTTCTCTGCACTGGCACTTCTAGAAGAGCCAGCCAGGAATGACCAGCTCTGGGCTGAGACACTAGAATGCTCAGCAGGTTGACGTGTGTGTGTGAACTGCTCATACATCTTCTGCTCTCATTATGAAACAGCTGCGGCTGCTTAGTACCAGCACATCTGCTTTCCAGGCGCCTAGTTTCTGATAAGGACATCAGAGGGTGGAATGCCACACTGCTGCAAATTTGCTGATAATATCAGGTTAACCTTATTTGATCTGGAGATTTTGGGAGATGAGGAAACATATATACGGCCTGCAAAATCCCAGCCTGACCCCTCTCTCTTAGTTCCAATTTCCGTGGATTCGCTTGCTCAAATTTCCAACATAACTGGACTACCCTCTTCTAGGTGCCACCTTCCCCAGCTGCGGTTTGACCTCAACTGGTGTTAAACCTCCATGCCTAGTATAACAGAGCAATAACTGAAACCCAATCCTGGAGCGCTGGAAAATCCGAAGGACCCATGTATAGATCTAGGCCAAGCTCCCTTAGCTTGACTGTCCAGATCAAGGACTCCCACAAACAAACCCACCGCACGAACAGGCCCTTGTTTTAGATTTAAAAGCACATCACCCTCCTCATTGGTAATATTGCAGCTATGCAGTCTGTTCATGTTTAACATGCAGGCAAGAGCTAACCAAGTACACTGAACCCCAATCTGACCCTCAATAGCACCAAGATATATTTTTACAGCACCAGCCATTATGTGCACTTTCGAGGTAATTCTTGTCCTGTCAACCGCTGTGAGAGCACAGGGCAGATGCTAAGCAATCCTGGCACTCAGTGGCTATGCAGTACTTGGCCAGCCCAGCGGGTAATTTTCCCTAAGTATGTGTGTGCTTAAATGGCACCTTCCAATTATATCTCTTTGTGAGAGTGCAAGTGCGGCGGCCCACACTCTCCAGATGTGCGCACGCTCTCAGATCCCCCACCCACAGGGCGCTCTCCGCCTCCCTCTTGGGGAAGCACTGGCTAGTCCTCCTGGGCACAGAGAGGATGAGAAGGCTGACAGGTGCGGTCTCCGCTGCCCTCTGCTCTGGCTCTAGACTCAGGCAGACAAGTCTACCTTCTGAGATGCCTCCAATGGAACAAAATGGGCACCTGTGACATAGCCCCGCATCTTCAAGTGCTGCATATGCTCCCAGCTCACCACTGCCCACCACTCAAGACAATTCAAGTGGAAAACTATAAACACTACAGTTATTCCATGTACCAAATCCTCGGTTTCTCCCCTACTAACGTTTGATCTCATACATTTGGTCTTGTAAGGAACATGACATGACAGGCTCCTGGCCTTAACGTTCTGGTTTCAGGGAGGAATCTCAGAAGGAGTTTGGGGAACTAGGACCAAGAGTGAAGGAAAGAAAAAGTCAGAAATACTGCAGTGGTTAGGCAAGGGCTGAGTGAGGTACATATCGTAAATCTGAATCTTTTCAGCACTAATTCTGTCTCCTCACTAAATCATCCTGTACTATATTCAATTACTAAATGTCAAACTGGTTAGCCTCCCTCTCTCCTGCCCCCCTTCCCTCTATCTCCCTCTCCCCCCTCTCATCAATCTCTCTTTCCTCACTCTTGCTCTCTCTCCTTCCCCACTTCCTCTGAGGAAATGACAGCAAGATGCTCTTCAAGGCATACCCAAGTCCGATCAGTATTCTTGACTTCAACACCCACAATTCTCAACAACACATTTTGTGGTAGAAAGAAAGATGAGACTTTCGGTCGAGGTGATCCCTGCCTGACGCTCACAAATCTGTTCAATTTGCTGCTTTCCTTTCCCGGGCTCACTGGTCTCATGAGCCTTCTTCCTTTTCTTGTTGTGTATTCTTGTTTTCAGGGCAACTGGCGACGTACGCAGTTCTGAATTTTATTTTAAGTAATTAGTAGTTGACTATCTTTATTTGTGCAATTGGTGTAATTAAATCTAATTACATAATTGATGAAAGACTGAGTAACCACATAATTAGAATGTGCAATAATAACTGTCACAACCCCCTTGTTGTGACGCGCAATGACACAATTATGATGTGTAACAACTCGTCTAATTGGCAGGGTGACAACAAAGAGTGACAACAGTGCAAGTCCTGCATGGTGGAACGCAGGGGAGGCCGGAGACCTGCAGAGTAGATTTCAGCTTCTAGACCTGGGCTTCCTATTCATCTTCATCTCCCTAACCCCACTCTTGATGTGAGCGCTCTGTGCAGCCGCCGAGGAGGCCTGAAGAAGGTACTCATGAGGGCAGAAGCAGCCATCCTTAAAACATAACGCAGGATCTGCAAGGGACAAACTAGAATTTCTGAAACTTGCGTTCCTGCATGTCCATTTTATATTCAAAGTGTAATCAGGGTTCAAGAAACTGGATGTCAAATGTCTCCGGACCACACACACAATTACCAGTGGGCCTGGTGATGAGGACTGGGGCCGAGCTACTGGCTCACAGTCTTCCCCCCACTCACCTCCTGCCATCTTCCTGATGACTGCGACAGGTGAGCCACGGGAATGCAGCCTCTCGCTGTGGCCTCTCCCTTGACTGCACGCCACCCACACATGTCCATGGCTATTTTCTCGGCCAGCAGCATCAGCAGCAACTGCCACACATCTGGAATCTTGACCCCAAATGCCCCATTCTTCAAGCCCAACTTCTTACTCCTTAGGCTCACCTGCTCAGAAATCCCACACTGGCCTTTTCCTTCAACCTCAGACACATCTCCAAATCCCCAACCCCGGCCAGTCCCTTGCTCCCTGCCACACCTCCTGGTCCAGCCCAATTTCCACAGTCCTGCATCCTTGCCCTTATGTAGCCATTCGCCATCCCTGACAGAAGTCCTCCCGATGATGGACTTAACTCTTCCTCACTTCCACACGGACCCCTGAGCATCGGAAAATCCCTGGATAAAACCACGCAGCTGAAATGACCGCTTTCCCTCTAAACTCATAGTCTCACACAGCCATTGACACTCTATACTGACTGCAAACTGCTATTTTTCTGAATTGGTTTGCTTTCCAATTTCCCAAGGCTGCTATTCACGGTTTCTCTCCTCTCCTCTAACCTCCCAGGTCCTTCCCTGCACCATTGTGCTCAGCTGGTGGCCTCACTGCACAGTTCATTACAAATAATAAGCAAAATGGCTCTTTTTCCTCCCCGCAGCCCCCCTGCCTGTGTGCATCTCGCCTCCTCTTTGCCTCCCTGTCCAGTGGAGCACATTTCTCTCCTTCCAAATACCACGTCCTCCCAGGCCCTTGTTTCAGCTTTTCAGGGTCTGTGATGCTCCAGCCATCTCTCCCTCACTACCTGAGTGCTGGCACCTAAACGTAAACTTTGCCCAGCTGTCTTCCATTGCATAAAACAAAACCCTCCTGACCCCACATCCCACTCACACATTGAACTCTCACAGTCTGTACTGCAGTCAGATTCCCAAAAGAGCCCATCACTGTCACCCCACCTGGCCAGCACTTGTCAGGGACACCAGCACCCATACCACAAACTTACCAAGGACTCTGGGCTCCCGTCCTCCCTGATGTCTCAGGAGGAATGGGCAGCAGACCACTTCCTCCTCCTGGAAACACTGCCTTCCGCACACTTCCACCATCCTCCCCGCCCCCACCAGGTTCTGATACTTTTCAGTTTCCCGGGCAGGCTGCTCTGTTGTACCCAGATTCTAAATGTGGGGACACCCCTCCCTCACCCTGGGCCACTTTCACCTCTTTCCCTAGAACAGGGGTGGGGAACCTTTCTTTCTGCCAAGGGCCATTTGGATATTTATTAACATCAAGAGAGGGCCACACAAAATTATCAACTTAAAAATTAGGCTGCTATATTGGATCAAGCATTTAATAAGCTCACTCCTAATGCCTTGGCAGGGCCAGACCAAATGATTTCGTGGGTTTTACAAATCCCGCAGGCCAGGCGTTCCCCACTCCTGCCCTAGATGACTCCATCCATTTGAAATTCCTCTCTACCATCCTGAAAGGTTAAGTCAGGCCAGGCTTTCTTCTAAGCTCTGGACTCTCACATTTAACTTCCTACTTGACATTGCCTCCTCCATATCTCCCAGACTTCTCAAACATAGTATCTTCATGATGGTGGTCCTACGTGGTCCCCAAACATCCTTTCCTCCCCCCGCTACCCCCCAATGCAATGCTTCCCTTCTCAGTAAATGGCACCATCTCAACCTGTTATTCAAGACAAACACCAAGCAGGCCCTTGATCCCTCCTTTCATTCACTCCATAATCCAACCCACCAGTGGGTTCTGTCCAAAATGTCTCTCCTCTTGAACGTCTCTCCATTCCCGCCTCACCAGATCAGGCGCAGCCACCTTCTGTCTGACTGGTCTCCTCTTATAGCTCCACAGCATGTTAATGGATTGCCATTGGTTTTTTTATCTTTGTCTGTTTTACCGTTTGTTTCCTGCCTACCTCCCCACTAGACGATAAATGGTCCTTGATTATGTTCACTGGTTTACTGGCTCACAGCACCCAGAATGGGATTAACCAGATCATTACAATTCCATGAAATGAACAAATGAATGACCATGGTGTTGGCACTGGTAAGCTGCAGAGTATGCACCTCATAGTAAACTCCTAAGGGTCACTATGGACGCTGGAGACAGAACAGAGCTAGTAAGAAAAGAAGCTAAAAGTTCTTCAAAAGTTAAACATAGAGATGCCATATGCTAAGAGATACTGTATAAATTGTGTCTCCCAGGATTTATACAGGGGAGCCCTAAACTCCTATGTGATGGTACTAGGAGATGGGCCTTTGGGAGATATTTAGGTTTAGATGAGACCACAAAGGTGGGGCCCTCATGATGGGCTAGTGCTCTAGTAAGAAAGGACACCAGAGGCAGCTGGCTGGCTGGAGCTCTCTCTGTACCTCCTAGGTTATTTATGTGAAATGTCCAAAATAGGCAAATCCATAAAAGTCAGAAAACAGATCAGTGGGTAGGGAAGACTGGAAGCGGGGCATGGGGAGTGACTGATAACAGTTTCTTCTGGAGGTGATGAGAATGCTCTAGAATTACATTGTGGCAATGGTTGTACAACTGTGAATATATTGAAAATCAATGAACCATTTCACATGGGTAAATTTTATAATATACGAGACAGAACTCAAAACAGCTGTTAAAAAAGAAAAAGAGGAAGAAGTAGGAGGTTATATATTATACACATTCAATACTCAATTTCCTTGAATCTAAGTTGTCATCAATAAGAAGATGGACCACTACTTTATGTGACCACTAAGAAGAAAAAGATCTGCCAATTATAGCCCTAGAAGCTATTAATTGTAAAGATACTTCCTGTTTTCAAAGACGTTAAAGTATGGAAAAATTGTATCTTTAAATTAATAACATGTGGTTGCTCTCTTCAATTCTAGGAATCAGTTCCTGAAGTCTTCTAAATAGGAATAAATTCTTTAAGGGGAAATTCATTAACCATTAACTCACTCATAAAAAAAACATTTATCAAATGAGTATTAGCTTTGCATATGACTTTGACTTGGAATACATCATTATTGAACCCTCACAAGTACCCTTCAAGATAAGCATTATGTCCTCATTTTACAGACAAGGAAATGGGCTACAGAAGGTGAATAATTAGTGCACAGCAGAGCCAGGCCAGGAAGCTGTGTCTCTAAGTCTCCACTTGGCCACCACGTTATGAATGAAAAGTTCAACTGAGTAAACCTTGTTTTTGTACTGAACACTATCTTTTCCTGTATTAGCTATAGAGATGTAGACATCAAGTCAACCCCCATCACTCATCCCTCACTTTCTCCTGGGTCACCTCCTCCCAACATCAACTCAGATACGATACAGGAATGGATTTATGATCTAAAACCAGCAAGAGTGGTTTTGGCCATCCTCAAGCTCTCTACCTTCAGGATTTGGGTTTGCTATGAAGCAAGAGCTGCAAGAATGAAAACACGGAGATGTTAAAGATGGCAGACAGAACAAAGTGGAAAAAAATTTTTAAATGAGAAAAAAAGTAGTACGAAATCCAAGTGCACCTCAATTTTTGCTGCAGATGTTTTGCTGAAAATTATGTGTAGACCAAATTGATTTATAAACAATCTTGTTGTAAATTCAACAAGAACACTGTGACGAAACCTTGTGATGGAAACTTTGATAATGAGAAAAATTTGTGCTAAGAATAGTTAATTCCCAATCTCTGTTTTGACTTTTTCTTTTCTTTATTTTTCTTTTTCTTTTCAAGTGGTGCCCACCTATATAAAAATATTCCATATCCCCCTTAGACATTTAGTGGGCAGAAATGTCATGGGACCAAAAGATTTTTAAGACTTTTAAAATGTGACTATTGACCCTTTTTATGAGTCATTTCCACAATGTTTTAAATAAACAGTTGACGCTTGAACAAAATGGAGGTTAAGGGTGCTGACCTTTTAAACAGTCAAAAATCCATATATAACTTTTGACTCTCCAAATTTAACCACTAGTAGTCTACTGCTGACCAGATGCCTTACCAATTACATAAAGTCTATTAATGCATATTTTGCATGTTATATGCTTCATGTACTGTATTCTTACAATAAAATAAACTAGGGAAAAGAAGATATTATAAGAAAATCATAAGGAAGAGAAAACACATTTATAGCATTTATTTTTAAAAATCCAAGTATAAATGGACCCAAGTATGAATAACCCCCATGTTAGTCATCGGTCAATTGTGTATCTTAATAAAATGCGAGGGCAGAAGGGATGCTTCCTGGAAGAGAAAGAGGAAGAGGAAGAGGAAGAGGAAGAGAGGAAGAGGAAGAGGAAGGGTAAACCCTGGAAACAAATTCCAGAACCAAAACTGAAGGGAGGGGATGGAAGGGAGTGGGGTCAGAGGGGAAGAGTATCTCCCTTGGGTCCCCCAAAGCTCTGAGCCGCTCTCTCCACAGCACCCTGTTCCCAGGGGAGCCCTATGGCCTCCCTGCACTTACAAAGCACTAGGTCCCTGGTCTTCTTCTGTGGTCAACGGTCATAAGATGGTCTTCACACTGCATTTTAATCAGAAGCGTTGCATTAAAAACTACACCAACTGGATTGCCAGAAGCAACTGACTGAACAGGAGAGCTGAGAGACCTGCTTCCTGTTCCCACCACCATTGAATAAGTGTCCCCTGCACCCAGGTCTCCCAGGCCCAGGACGCCTTCCTGCACTGGGTCTAGCAGATTCCCCTGGCATGTTCACCTTGACCCAACTCTGAAAGCACTTCAGAGCTGAGCCCACCACCTGCTTCCACCACTTCACAGATAGGCAGTGCCACCTCCACCAAACCCACCACAGGCCTCAAAAAGCCAGAATTCTAAGAAGGCCCTTTCCCTACTGTCGCTCAGATGTCAGCCTTCATGAGACTCTCTTTTGTCCTGAAGTTACATATTTTAAGGGCTCTGACCCCCTACAAGATTTCTCAGCACTCTCATCTCTTAATCCAGGAGGAAAGTGTCAAGATACCCCCTGGTCTGTTCACTTGTCACCAGAGCTATGACCCACTGCTGCCAAACACTGAGCACAAATGCTCTGCCCAGCACTGTGCTGAGCACATTTGCTACATTATCTCATCATCCTTGAGACAACTTCACTACCATCAGCTCCTTCCAACAGGTGCAGACCCTGAAACCTAGAGGGTTTCAACAATAATGACAATAACTAAAATCCCTTAAGAGCACTGTTCTCAGTATTTTTGTATACTGACTCAATTATTCTTCATAGCTACCTTATTTGCGTTACGCTCTATGTTACTGTATTCCTATTACAGAAGAGGAAACTGCGGCCCAGAGAGGAGGTGAAGCAACATACCCAAGTTCACCAGCTGACAAGTGATTGGGCAAAATTTAAACTTAGGCAATTTGACACCAAAGATGTGCTTTAGCCTCCAGGCTGGCTTGTCAAGGCCATAGCACTGGTCAGGGCTAGATCCAAAAGCCTGTCCCACGTGGTCAGGATCTAGAGCCATGGGACTAGCCACGTGCTCTGCAGTCTCCAGGTCACTGGGGGGCCAGGTCGCCTCTGGAGCATCTCCAACAACTGGCCCACAGGGTCTGCGATGAATGCCTGACCTTCCTCAGAGCGAGGCTGGAAACATGTTTGATTATCTTATTTCTTCCTGAAGTCTCGGGGGACTAGAAATTTCCAGCAAAGGTAATAAGCCGTATGAAGACATTCTGGGTCCTTCTGGTGTGTGTAAAGGAGCCACTCATACACTGGTGACAAGGGGCATCTCTAAACATAGACTTCCTGGAGGGGGGGGGGGGGGCTGGAAACGCTAGCTAGGTTTGAAATCTAAAACTCCTCAAGCTCTGGGGTCTTTTACCCCTTAGCCATATATTTTAGTTTCTGCTAAACGGTCTGCCTGAAGACATAAATGACACCCAAACTCAGGAGATGACCTGTTTTCTCTTTCCATAAAAACCAGACATTCTGGGAAATCTCTAGCGGACACTCTCTCAGCCACCAGCATCTTCTACAAACAATGGCCCCAGGGAACACAAAATCATCACTTGCTCACCCCCACTGATCTTAATAGAGAGTGGGTAGGCAGAAGGTTTATAAATCAGATGAGTCATTTGGTTCACCAAGGGAGAAGATAAATAAACCAACACTCCAATTAATTTTAACCTGCAAAGAAAGTGCTTGTGAATGGTGCTTCAGCCAAGTCCGCAGGGTCTGAACAACCTTAATTATCGGCAATGCAAATTGCTCTCACTGCTTGCTGGATAATTCCTCAGTACCTTCCATCCTGCTTCCTCTGCCCTTTACTCATCCTCCCATTCTCCTTTCTCAGCTTCCTGCTCCTTATTCCAGAAGAGCCAGAAGGAAATTTCTGGAAAGAGCCTTCCAACCACTCTGTCATTCTCTTTAAAAATTCTTGATCAATCTTTTACTTTTAATGAATCTTCCAAAACCCTAATTAGCTTAACCTAGGATCTTAGGGCCTGGTTCAGAGGTTGAGCACTGACATATGAACCAGGAGGTCACGATTTGATTTCTGGTCAGGGCACATGTCGGGGTTGTGGGCTCAATCCCCAGTGGGCAGCATGCAAGA
Organism: Murina feae; assembly: GCA_004026665.1. Lineage (NCBI taxonomy): Eukaryota > Metazoa > Chordata > Mammalia > Chiroptera > Vespertilionidae > Murina > Murina feae. Next base: position 34,642 of record PVJC01003954.1, on the reverse strand, counting down.
GGCAGCCAGTCAATGATTCTCTGAAATCATCATCATCATCATCATCATCATCATCATCATCATCCTCTCTCTCTCTCTCTTCCCCCCTTTCTCTCCCTTTCTCTCTGAACTCAATAAAATATATTTTTAAAATAAATAGGATCTCACGCTCTGCATTTCTGCTTCCCAAGGCAAAGCTGCTCTGTCCCTCTGAAAAACAAACAAGCGAACCAAAGCTTTAGCCTCACTAGCTGAGATTAGGTCACGGATTGGAGCCCACCATCTCTGGCCGAGGTTACATTAAGAACTGGATTGTGGGGTGCTAATGCAGGTGAAACTGCACTTAAATGATCATGCCATTTCTCTTTGGCTGTAAGGAGAAATTTGGAAGACATAGTGGTCATAGTTTTTCCCATCAGACTTTGCTGTCACAGAGTATGTGTTGGTTCTCCAATGACACTGACCCAGCCATTTGTTCATCTTGGGTGATCCCTGCCCATCTGCCTTGTCATCTTTAAAATTCTTACTACCAGCCTCACTCCCCAGCTAGAGAAGCTATCTGTCCCTAGAACAAGTTTAAAAGGAGGTGAGAGGATGAGGTAGGACGTGTTGATGATGAACCAAAAATGAGAGCCACAGAACAGGGGTGGCCTCTTCGGATACCTTCTTTTTTTAAAGAATATTTTATTGATTTTTTACAGAGAGGAAGGGAGAGGGATAGAGAGCTAGAAACATCGATGAGAGAGAAACACTGATCAGCTGCCTCCTGCACACTCCCCACCGGAGGATGTGCCTGCAACCAAGGTACATGCCCTTGACCAGAATCGAACCTGAGACCCTTGAGACCACAGGCCGACGCTCTATCCACTGAGTCAAACCGGGCTCGGATACCTTCTTAATTGGACATGCAGACATAACGACAGGAAACCCAGAGGCAGGAAAATCAGGCCCAAGGCTGGAGCCACCACAGGGCTAAGGAAGCTCATGAGTCCATTTCTCAAAGGCAAGTGGCCTGCCCTCTCCCCTGGCTCTGACTGGTCGCCATGCCGCCTTCCTCTCCTCAGCTCTGGGGCGTGGTTTCTTAACAAGATCCCTTCGCTGTCCAGTGTAGTTTCAGAAAGCAAAGCTTCAATGAGCACTCCCAGGCCACAGTCGTGGTCACCTGGCAGAGGTTCTGGGCAGAGTGAAGAAGGAGATGGGAAGTCTTGCTGGTGCCGGCGCATCTGCAGAACCAAACAGCCCACAGGACGAGATCTAGGTCAGTACTCGAGTGAGTGGGAGTCCTCACTGCTCGGAGCATTGCCTGACATCAGAGAAGCTGCAGAATGGACGAGTCCAGGAGCCAACTGTGCCACTCCCAGCAGGCGCTGGTGGCTGCGGGGGATGTGGACTGATTTCCCCACCAGGCCTCTGCCCCTGACCTGCTGTGAGGCGGGGGCAAGAGGAGGGGTGCTTCCCATGAGCCAGTCGATCTCAGTTTCGGCCTGTCTCTCTCCTTTTGCCATATTTGCTGCCTATCTGGAATATTACAGCTCCATGGACCCAGACACACCTGGGGTTTGGCTGATCTAAGTAGCCACAGAAGAGTCTGTTCCCAAAAATAGGGAGTCAATTATTCTAATTTCTGTTCTAACCAACAAGGCGTGACCCAAGGCGCATAACCTCAGATTGGGAGAGGAGACGCATGCCTTCTGAACGGGTCCTCGAGGCTTTCGATCCTGCATGACTGTGACTCTGAAAGTCCTGTCCTGAAGATGGAGCTGAGCACAGGGATAGACAAACCTTCCCTTGCACATAGCTCCCAAGTCCCTGAATCTGAATGGAGGACACTGGGGAACCCGTCTCCTTTGGGATGGTCCTCACACTGCAGGAAAGGGCTGTGGGGTAATCCCAGCATCTATAGCAGAGCCCAGAAAATCAGGGACACAGGGCTGCTTCCCACTGACACTGGGACCAGACACTGTGGGAAGACGCAGGACACAGACCAAGCATGAGCTCCCTAGAGCTGCTTCCTCTGACCCCAAGGAGGTGTCGACACTCCCTCCCCTCATATCACTCTGCCTTAGACTCACTTCTGCAGGGCAGCTACACATAGAGCTGGAGTTTGGGGATTTGGGTCATGGTGGTGCTGCCCATTGCCTATATGGCATTGGGAGCGCCTTCGTTTCTCTAACCCTTTTTCTCATCTATGACACGAGAGTGATGAAAGCACCCATCTCAGGAGCTTGTGATAAGGCTTAGACGAGTTAATAGGAAGAAAACACTTAGAACACAGGAAGCACTCAATACACTTTCACTGTTGTTATTGTTGCCAGCACCACCAGTTGTCAGATTCCACGCCAGACCGTGAATCCCTTAAGAGTAGGAAACTTTTCCTATTCCCTTTTGTGGCTCCGCACCCAGCACAGAACATGATGCAGAATAAGGTTCAATGACTGTCTGACCGATGAATGAATGTTGTCAGTCCAATGGACAGTGCTGGACCACTGACCTCAGCTTCACTGAGCGGTTGATTGCCTGAGACCTTCCCTGCAGTATGCTGAGAGAGGGGAGAATGCAGTGGGCAACCTGGCAGAGAGGCACTGGGCAAGGACAATCAGTGGGGCATGGGGTTCCAGCAAAACAGATTGGCATAGACTTTGACTAACTGGCTGTGCCTGGGCATCTACATTTCTTCTCAGTCCATTTAGTCATACATCTAAACAGAAGCTGAAACTATTGGGAAGATAAGGTATCATTTCAGGAAGAATAAGGTCAGAGGGGAGCATGACCCATCTTTCTCCATCTGCCCCACCCAGAAGACTCCACCATGACCAGAGACACCAGCAAGCTCTCAATAGACTCTGCTTCTGAAGCCACGGCAGAAGCCAACTGATATTCCCAGCCATTCCCTGGGCTGTGCTGCTGCTTCACACACACCTGGGAGCCAGCCCTCCTTCGCATCGGCCCCACGGGCCATGTTTCCCATGCCTCTCTGAACCCATGAGGCAGAAAGCGTGTGACTCTCCCGAAGCCAGACACAGGAAGCTCCACAGCTGGTCTGGGTGGCTGGCTGTTGTGTAACCATCACTGGAGAGACATTCGTGGCCTTCATCCTGTGGCCTCTGGAGGAGGCAAGGATGGGACTTGGCAGGCAGCCAAGGAGCCATGGAGGAGGCCATGTGCCCAAGTGAAGGAGGGGAACTACACCCTTTGAACTGGAACTGCTCTGAGTGTCCTCTGTGTATTAGACAGGGTATTTCATCGTCTTTGAAATGCCAAATAATACTGAAGAAGGGCATACTATTTTTCTTAATGTACATTTTTGTTGATTTCAGAGAGGAAGGGAGAGGGAGAAAGAGAGAGAAACATCTATGATGAGAATCACTGATTGGCTGCCTCCTGCACAACCCCCACTGGGGATGGAGCCTGAAACCCGAGCATATGGACTGATGGGGAACTGAACCATGACCTCCTCGTTCACAGGTCAATGTTCGAACACTGAGCCATGCCAGCCAGGCGGAGGACATGCTATTTTTATGAATTTTCAGAAAGGTCATGGACTAATAGGAGGCTGAGAACATCGCCTGGAGGCTTCTTGCCCTGCTGTGTCCTAGTCACTGTTCTATTTATAGCTGACGTCAGTCGCCTCACTCCCAACAGTTATACGTGGCAACAACATAATAATCCAGAACTGATGGATGTATATGTCCCTTTAGCCTACCTACTCCTTCAGATCTGGAAGAGTCGGGGTTTTCAGCCACTGTTAAAAAAAGGACCTCACCAAATGCACAGTCCAGACACCAAGATCCTCACCCTTCTGTGTCTCTGTCCAAGAAGCTCCCTGTTTGCCCCTAGCTGAGCTCCAGCCTGCCACTCCCTTAGGCATGAAGCAGCGGCTGGAAGGGCCCCCACCACCACCACCATCTATCAGGGTGATTTGGTGAGGATCAGCACTGAGAGCGATTTCTTGCTCATTCATCACGGGCAGTCTGTCGAAAACAATCTCATTCCAGAGCCATCCCAGGGAGAAAAGAACTGACAAGTGGCACTAAGTAATCTACACCAGGGCTTCTGGGAGTCATTTATCTTTCCCTCGCCCCGCCCAGGACCTGATGCTCTGAGGAGAGAGGAGGGAATAAATCATCCGGACTCTGAGAGGACCTGTTCACCCACAGTAGGGGCTTCAGATAAAACAGAGGCTATCGGATGGCCACACACTCCCTGCAGTTCAACCGCAGACTCGTTCTGGTCCCCATTTTACGATCACCATGCAGAGGAATGATTGCAGCATCTAAGAGGGGTGTGCCTCCCTCATGACCAAACCTGCTCTCTGCCTACTTTTAGTTAACCTTAAAAGCCGCAATTCCCCTTCTTTGGGAGTAATTAAGAGACAAGCTTATTGCTTTTTGTATGAGCCAGCCTCCCCTTTGTCTGGGGCAGCGTTTCCTCTGCCAGACCGTAGCATGGAGTCTGTGGCATATTAGCTAACGACTCTGTGCATGCCGTTTCCACTGACGTCAAAGCCCTGGAAACAGCCAGACTATCAAGCAATTTGTGGTCCACAGTGAAAAGCAGGAGATGGAAAATTTTCCCTAATATCCTGGTGTGTTTTTTGGTTGTTGTTTCTTTATAACTAGTTGCAGATAGGAAAAGCGATCAATCGCTCTCCTTACAGAATGTCTGCCTAAATCCAGGTTCTGGTCCTGAGGCTGGCCAGCCCTTCGCAAGGTGCCTGCAAACTTGAGTCCCATCTTTCTAAAGCTCTGTCAGCCTACGGCTTGGAAGGCACCGCTAAATGTAAATTATGGCATAAATGCTCTACCTCCCAGGAGCCAATTTAAACAGAACCACCTTTTAGAGGGTGGCCCCCGCCAGTTCTCACAAAGAGTTACACTATGGCTAATTATACTTCATGATTATAATAGTTCTGTTTCCAAAATAAATCACTAGGTTTTGTGTGTATGACATTTTAGGATCAAATTATCCCCAAACTGCTTTCATTTGCTGTCAAGGGGGTCTCAAATCCTGACTTTAAAAGAAATCATACATGATTTTGCCCAAGACAAATGTAGGGATCAAAGTTAAAGATCTGAATCAAATCTTCCTGGTGCACTTCAAGCAAGCCACTCTGACCTCTTATGCCTTGATTTCCTCGCCCGTGCAATAAGGTTAATATTGGTACCTACCTTGTAGGCTGCTATGTGGATGAATTGAGGTGATACTTACAAGGGGCTTAGCACATTGCCTGGCACAGAATAAACATTAAATTAAATATTTTTAGAAAACTCTCAGCCAAAGACGAATTAGGGGTGGCCAACTGGCCAGTTTCCTGAAAGGGGGAGGAGGGGTTGTGGTGATAATCAATGTATAAGGTGCCCAAGAAATGTAACAAGGTGGGAAACTGGGATTATTAGCAATAGTACTTATTACACATGACCAGGAAGACTACTTGGGAAAGCCCTGTAAGAAACTAAGACTCTGTAGGAACAAATTCAAAGACCAACAGAGGGTCTCTGAATGGCTAAGGCAGGGGCCAAGGCCTCCAAGGTACCTCTGGAATTGTTTTTTCCCTTCCCCTTCTCTTCCCCCACATAAAGCTGTCTCCACACTGAATAGACGTTTAATAAATAAGTAGAGGATGTCAATGAGAAGGCAGGCGAAATCAGTAGTCCAGGCATCTCCTTGTCTATCCCACTGAGCTAACTGGGCATCGGACCTAAACGCCCTCGCTGCTTCTCTCATTCTCTCCCACCATTCAGCCACCTGCAGGGATGAGAAACTCCCACTGGGGCCACCGTGGTCATGTGGCCCCTCTCTGCTCACAAGGCACTGGTCTCAAACCCTCACAACCATCAGGGCCAAACTCCAAGTAGGGAGTAGCCTTCAGCCCTTGCAGTGTGGGGACCTTCAATTCTGGAGACCAGAAAAGAACAATCTACCGTGTACACTACAGCACCAGGACTTGTCAATGAGTGTTACCTGGGAGATGTGGTTGGAAAGTGTCTGTGGGGATGCATGCTTATGTCATCTAATCTAATAAAATAGTAATATGCAAATTGACTATCACTCTGAGACAACTAAGCCACACCAGCCAAGCCACGCCTCCTAGCCAATCAGAGTGGCTGTATGCAAATTAACCCAGCCAAGATGGAGGCCGGCAGCCACGGAGCTAAAGTAAACAGCAGGCTTCTGTTGCAACTGCCTGCCTAGGCCTGCTGGGCCTCTGCTCACGGTAATAATGTTTCAATTATAGGAGCCACAGAGCTGAAACAAACAGGAGGCTTCCTTACCTGCCTAGGCCTCTGCTCAAGGTAACAAAGTTTCAATTATAGAAGATAAATAAACCCCAGAAACCTGATTCCAGCCAGCCTCGCTGGGACTTTGGGTCAATGGGAGCTGTGGGCAGCCTAAAAGCCTGAAATGGCCCTCAGCCCCTCACCTAGGACGCCCAGGTACCCCAGTAGAGACCCAAACCCTGAAGGGACTTATGAGCAGCCTGAAAACAGCCCTCAGCCCCTCACCCAGGCTGGCCACACTCCAATGGGGTGAAGGTTCCCACTTGGGGGGGCTTGGCCAACCTGCAAACAGCCATCAGCCCCTCACCAGGCATGCCAGCAGGTGGACATCCCCCGAGGGGTCCCACACTGCAAGAGGGCACAGGCTGGGCTGAGGGACACCCCCCTCCTCGAGTGCACAAATTTTTGTGCACCAGGTCCCTAGTAGTAATATAAACAGTTGTCAACTCCTCTAAAGTTAATGAAGCATCTTGTGGCCAACAATTTTTCTCTTTTCTTTTTTTTAAAGAATGATAAGAAGGCCGTGTTCTGGAAGGAACGGGAAGATCAATAACCACTGCAAGCCCATCCGGACCATGGATATAATGGAAAGTAAACAAAGGTGAGTCATGCCCCTGAGGAATCTCAAGGTTGCAAGTTAGCCCAGTTTATCTTCCCAGTTTTGTCAGGCAGCTTCATCCTCCTCACCCCCATCAAGGGACATAAAGAAACAGAATAAATATATTCATTTAATGCTTTGGCAGAAAATCCAGTGCAAAGAAACCAGTCTATGATAAGGTCCAATGCCAAAAATAATAAGAAAAATGTAAAAGCATAATGTTTAAAAGCCATCTCTTTCCCTCTACTGGTGGTGCCCATCACTGTAAAGGAAAAACATTTATTCAGCCTACTATCTGCCAGACGTGTGCTAGAAAGTTACACATATCTTTGTGCCTGGGTTGAGCGGGGCGGTATCGTGGCCGTCACACAGATGGAATGACCAGACTTACAGAGATGTTAACTTGCCAAGGTTATCCTCCTAGAAAGAGGCAGGCCTGGATGTGAGTCCCAACTCAGAGTCCAATGCCTGAGGTCTTCTCATGTTGCTCTGTTGACCTCCCCCTAAAGCTGTGGTGGGAGGTGGAACACACACCATGAGATGAACTAAAGTGGGATTCAAAAGCTGACCAGGAGCTACTTTTACTCTAGAAATCAAAATCAAACTGTAGTGGCTCTAAGTGAAACAACAAAAGCAAAAAAAAAAAAAAAAAAAAAAAAAAAAAAAAAAAAAAAAAAAAAAAAAAAAAAAAAAAAAGGAAAGCAAGAAAATAACAAATATGGGTGAGGATATGGACGAATTGCAATCCTCGTAGATTGCTGGTGGGAATGTAAAGTGATGCAGCTACTGAGGAAAAGAGTTCAGTGGTTCCTCAGGAGTTAAACACAGAATTATCAGATGACCCAGCAATTCCACTCCTTGGTATATAAGAATTAAAAACAGAAATTCAAACAAATACTTGGGCACAAATTTTCAGAATATCGTAAAGGTGAAGACAACCCAAAGACTCATCACCTGATGAATGGATGAACAAAATGTGATCTATCCATACAATGGAGTATTATTCAGCCACAAAAAGGAGTTACATACTGATACATGCTACCACATGGATGTTCACATGAAAAAATAATTAATAAAAAATAATGAATGAACTCTGTGTTTTGCATACTCACAACTATAAACCTATTTTTGCCACACTCTGTATTATGCTCAGTGAGGGAAGCCAGACATGGAAAGTCACATGTGTGATTCCATTTACATGAAACATCCAGAAGAGGTAAGTCCACTGAGACAGAAGCAGATCCTTGCTTGCCAAGGCAGGGAGATGCGGGGAAGTGACTACTTAAAGAGTACGGGGTTTCCTTTGGGGGTAATAAAATTGTCTTGGGGTTACACAGAGGTGATGGTTGCATAACATTGTGAATATACTAAATGCTACTGAGTCACACACTCTGGTGTGGTTAACGGTCAATCTTATGCTATGTGAATTTTGTCCAAATAAAAGAACAGCCAGACTGCTACAGTGAAGAAGACCACTTCACAAATCATCTAATCCACTCTGTTCTCTGGACGAGGAAAGTGAGCCACAGAGTTCTAGCTGCCTCACCTAGAGTTACACTGGTAAAGTTGGCACAACCAGGATTAGAAATGGACCCTCTGTCAACTAATTTAACGGAATTAGAGTGAAATTAGTGTCTCCAAGGTCACTAGAGGAAAAGGAGAGAAACGCTGAGGGAACGTATCTTCACCAAGCACCCCTGAGTGCACCAACTCCTGCCCCTATGGCTCAAGGTTAAGGTTCCTGGGAAAGCTTCCTGCACCCCGACCCTGGGGAACAGGGCCTTGTGCTTCTCTGTGCACACAAGCCACAGAGAGTCCCACATCATGGAACAGCCCCAACTTCCCTCAACAACGAGCTATTTACAGGTTCAGGAAGAGTCCACTCCATTTGCTTCTGCTGGAGGTGAAGCAGGTCGCCTCAATTAACCATCGGATTACTTCTTTCCTTCCCAGAGCTTGCTCATTACTGAAGCCACGCTGTCTCCTCAGAAGGACCCTAAGTAACTCAGATTGTAATATGCCTGCACTGACAATTTGCTTAGCCTGGGCTTCAGTTGGGACCAAGTGACTGGAGAAATGATGGTTAATTTAGCCATTAGTTTGCTGACATAATCAGAATCTGGTAATACCCAAGACTCTGAAATGAAATTATCCCTTCTTGAACTACTTTTACACTTGACTGGGAGAAGGTTATGCAGGATGGAGATGGTGAAAACACATAAATTCTTGAATAGATTCTTCCCTACTTACTCTCATCACTGATCTCTTTTCACAGAACAAGTTTAGCACTGACGTGAGAAATCATGAAGCTAAGGGTTCATTCTTCCTCCTCTGGCTTGGCTTTCTGAAATGTGTAGTTTGAATGTTGCTTCATATGCAAAAGGATGCGTGTGAAGGTGTGGTGAGTGTGTGTGTATGATGAATATTTTCCCTTGTTAAAAGGCACAATGCAATTGATAACATCTTGCAATCCAACTCTCCAAAGAGTTTGTAGTGCTTAGATCTCCTGCCAATGCTTCTCAACATTTGTCCAAACTGTAACTGAAACTCAGGTCTTCTGGGAGGGAAATGCCTGCTCTTAAGGTCGACAATCTAGAAGTCGCCCTCGATTTCTCTCTGTTTTCAACTAAAGAGCCCACTGTGGCTATGCCACTTCCCACATGTGCTCACCGCCTCCACACCTCCATTCCAGCCCCAGGCATCATCCTCTCAACTGGGACTAATGCAGCAGGCTCCTGAATACTCCCCTTGCTTTTATCTTGCAACCCACACCTGAGTCTCCACATCACAGTCAGAAGGATTTAATGAATGGTATTGAATGACAATTAAAATACCATTCAATTCACCCATGTAAAGGTTACAATTCAATGGCTTTTAGTATATTCACAGATTTTTACAACCATCACTATAATTGATTTTAGAACATTTTTATCACCTCAGAAAGAAACTCTATACCCTTTAGCTATCAATGCCCAATCTTCCTACCCCTGTAAACCCAAAGCAATCACTAATCTATTCTCTATCTCCATATATTTGCCTATTCTGGACATTTCCTATAAACAGGGTAATGAGTATTCCTGTGTGACTGGCTTCTTTCACTTAGCAAAAATGTTCAAGGTTCACAAATGTTGCTGCATGTGTCAGTACTGCATTCCTTTTCACGGCCAAATAATACTCCATCGCATGAATATACCACATTTTGTTCATCCAATTGTCCGTTGTTTCCACTCTGGGGCTATTATGAATAATGCTGCTGTGAACATTTAAGCACAAGGTTGAAGTGGACATATGCTTTCATTTCTCTTGGGTATATACTTGGGAGTGGAACGGCTATGTCTGTGGTAATTCTATGTTTAACTTTTGAAGAAGTTGTCAGTTGGCCTTCTAAATCTGCTGCATCCTTTTTTACATTCCCACCAGCAACATACAAGGCTTACAATTAGTCCACATCTTCCTCCTTGCCAAGTCTTATGAGCTGTCATTTTTATTATAGCCATTCTAGTGAGTGTGATGTAGTATTTCATTGTAGTTTCTATTTGCACTCGCCTGATAACTAATATGTTGATGAATATTTATCCTTTGCTCAGTCTTTAATTGGCTGTCTTTTTGTTACTGAGCTGTAGGAGCTCTTTATGTATTTTAGATATGACTCTTATCAGACGTAGGATGTGCAAACAGTTTCTCCCATTCCCTGGATTTTTCTTTTCACTATTTTGTTAGTGCCCTTTCAAATACAAAAGTTTTAAATGTTGATGAGGTCCAATTGACCTATATTTTTCACATTGCTTATGCTTTTGATATCACACTAAAAATTAATGGCCAAATCCAATGTCACAAGGTTTAACCCTAAAAGGTTTTCTCCTAAAACTTTAAAAGTTTCTACTCTTACACTTAGGTCTTTGATCCATTTTGAGTTAATTTCGTATGTGGTATGAGTTAAGGGTCCACCTTCTTTCGTTTGCTTATGGCTATCCAGTTGTCTCAGAACCATTTTTAAAACAAATACTGTTCTTTCCCCATTGAGTGATCTTGGCATCCTTGCCCAAAATCAGTCACCTATGATGTATGGACTTATTTCTGGGCTCTCAAGCCTATTCTGTTCATCTAAATATCTAGATTGGCTTTTTAAAGGCAGAAATCACATTATTCATCTCTGAAAAACAGCTCCACCCTCAGCAAAAGTCACTTTCTTTTCCAAGTGTTCCTACCCAGAGAACTCAGACTCCAAAGAGGTCCTTGGGGAATATTAAGAATCTATGAACTTGGATGAGAAAAATTACATTTTTATTTTTATTAACCTCTAACTCAAATGTAGCATTCCTTTCACCATGAATGTGGGCAAGAAACTAGAATAGTTTTAGTGATACCTCTGACTTTGTTAGTAACAAAAATCCCAGCTATTTATATATAAGACTATCATTGATATAGATTATCTGAAAATATTATTTACACTAATCCTATTTTAGAATTATAGGGTTGTATTAGAATTTGTACGTGATCCTGGTGATAATACATTAATCAACAGGCACATTCTGAAAACTGTATTTCAATATAATTGGTTTTCTTATAATTCAATGTTTTTATATTATGCATTTATAGATATTCACTAGACTACCAAAGGGGTTCTCAGCACACAAAAAAGGTAAGAAATCCTGCTTTTCCCATTATTGTCTTAATTTTCTTCCCAGTACTGATCATCAACTGAAATTAGCTTATTTATCTGCCAACACGTTTCCCTCTGACACTACAATTGGAAGTGCCTCGCCCTTAAAACAGTGCCTGCCACATAATAGCCATTCAATAAATATTTATTGAGTTAATTACTGAATCATCAGTAATTCTCTAAGCAAGAGCTAAATGATCAGCTTAATGAACATAAAAACTCCTGATACCAAGGTAGTGATGCATAATTCATCCTGAAAATAATTTCACATTTGTGACATCAACGGATTTAATAAGGGCTAATCTGTCCTGTGTTCTGTACTATGTGCTTTACATGCAGTAGCTCCTTGACGCTTCTTAGTAACAAGAAACAGGAATCATTATTATTATCCATATTTACAGTTGTGGAAACTAAAGCTCAGAGAGGGTAAGTTCTCTCCAAGGTCACACAGCGAGTCAGTAAGAGAGAGAAGATTTATCACTAGGTCAACCTGCCTCCAGAGTATCAATCTTTAACTCCAAAAAATAAGTCACTTTGAGGGACAAAAATAGAAATTTCAGAGAAAGATGTTTCTTACTCTTCAAATGAGAAAACCGAGATGCTGTGGAAAAAAAATCTGCCCTAGGACATGGAGTTCAGCAGAGATTTCCCGTAAAATGTTCATTCCACTGTCCTGTTTATGAGCCACAGCAGGAAAAACACAGAAGGACCAGGCCTCATATGAAGGATGAATTTCTGAAAGGTTTCATTTGCAAGCACAATTAATACTAACAGGCATTCACCGAGGTCTGTTCTTGTCTTTCCTGGGGTCCAGCTTGCTTCTCTAAGTATTAGGGCGCAGCCTCATTCAGGACATTAAGCACTTCATTAAGCTGAACTCCACGTTAATTTGGTTGCACAATTACCAACTGTCTCTGGCTGGAGATGGTCTCATTTGTCAGGTGGCAAGGGGGCGGCGTGGCCGGATGGCGTACCGGACCTGCGTTTTATCACCAGCTTGCAGTCTCACTGTTTTCTGGGTTTGACCCCATCAGGCCTTACAGCAGGAAGTTAAATGGAGCAGAGAGGCAGATGTTCTCCTTACCGAAGTGGCTAAGGGCACCTGTAGGCCCATCTATCTGGTCTGCAAAGGAAGGGCACAGGAAGTGTCCTGGTCACCAGGAGATGAAAGCAAATGGGGTTAAATCAAAGGCCCGCAGTTCCCAGGGCAGCTCCTGATACCACGAGGAGCAGGAATCTGGGTGGCTTACTTCCTGGCCCCTGTGCCCAGTTTCATTTTACCAGCTGCTGGCTTGCCTGACCAGTTATCCAGCCTGAGTGTACGCAGGGGCCGAGGAGATGGATAATCACGTTGTCTTTAATAGTGATTCTGCTGACATTGACATACCCTGGAACGCCCAGACTTGGCAAAGTAGCTTTCCCTCTCCTCTGCTACTCCAGCCTGTGCTCAGGACCCCTAATCTCCTCACTGACTCTGCCGTAAAGATGTTAGCTTTGCCCAGAGGCAGGTATGGCCTTGACCCTCACTTCTGGAAGCAATCTCTAAGCCCTTGGGATGTCAGGCCTGATAAAGGTCTTTGCCTATGTGTTTTTGGTCAGGGAGATAGTAACAGTGTGAAGGGATGGGAGGGGGGTAACCACACCAGGAAGTCTAACCATGTGATAAATAGGGAGGGGCTTGGAGTTACGTGGTATCTGTCAACCTCCAAGATGACTGAAAACTGAGGGCAGGCACCCAAGTCTATGTGATTGAGCTCCAAGAAAAACTCTGAACACTGAGGCTCAGTGGGCTTCCCTGGTTTTATTCCTTAACTTTTGTGTGTTTATGTCATGTCTCTCTGAAGATGTGATGAAAAGCTTCAAAACCCACCTCAAAAGGGCAACAACGACATCTAATACTTTTGTGGCCACTTTCATGCCCCCATCACCACCTTCACCCATGTCACAAAGTAAAGGCCTCCCACCTCAGAAAGGTGAGCCCACTTGCCTGGGGACACACAGCTACAAAGCACAGACAGGGCAGGACCAAGCCCAGGAAGGTCTGGTTCCAATTCCAGCGGCTAAGTGCTCAGCGCCACTGCCTTTCCCTCGCACCCACTCCCATCCAGGCCTCAGCCTCCAGCATCTCACAGTCCCTCAGTGCCCAGTGCACACACTGGCTGGGGAAGGAGGCCGCTGGGGGAGGAGGCTGCTGGGGCAGCTGGAGACCATTTCTCTGCAGCCAGCCAGCGTTCCTCGCAAGCCTGGGTCAGGACCTGCCTCTGCTCAGCCTCTCAGCCCGTCTGTCACGTTCTCCTCGCTCATCTCAGGGAAGTCTCCTTCTTCCCGGATGCCATTCACCCGGCCTGCTTCTCCCTGCCCCGCCACTCACCAATTAAACTGTCACAGCTGGCTGGCTTGGCGACAGGTGCGGACAGGAGGACATCTAAGGGACAGGGCTTCCAGGGAGCCGCTTCCTTCGAAGCCGCTCTTCTGTTTCCTGCCAAGCTGGTGGGAAGCCTGGCAGCAGGGGCCCACAGAGGTCCCCAAGCGATGCTCCAGCTGTGGGTAAGACACAGCCCTTGGGAGAAGTGGCAGCTGCGGCACCTGTCTGGGCAGCCCAATAACACCCGGGTCCTGGTGCCCCAGATGGATCTCAGATGGGATTTCAGCTGCAGATGGCTGGCATCCTTGCTTTGTAGCCTAAGGAGGAAATCTTCCCTTAAAAAGAGGTGCTGACCCACAGTGTTAGCTCTGCCCTAGGCACCCCTCTCATCCCACATACGCTCAGTGTTGCCCGGAACTAAAGGGCCAGCTGGGAGGCCTGGGACCACCCTTCCCTAGTTTCATCAGCACCAGCCCCACATGGCATGTTCAAGGTTGCAAATGCAGTTGGGAAAGGGGCGCCTGCTCAAGGAGAGAAAACACACTGCAGTGTTTTGTAGCAGGAGGGGGCTGGTTCCCGGCCCTGTGGAGACTGCCCTCCGTCTGCCATGTGATCTTCATGGCAAAAGAAACGGGAAGGAGCAGGTGAAGCAACCCTACCCAGCAGGAATCCTTAGCTTGGGGTGCACAGACAATATCAGGCTCCCCGTCCAGCAAAATCTCTACAGCCTCATCCAATTCCCAAAGGGGTACTGGTCCCACAAAGGAAGCACCACCATTGCACCTGGTGATCCACTCTCATCACCTGCCACAGCTTTCCTTGCCGTAGCTTCCAACTCTTACTCGCTGGTGCCTCAGCCAAACATTCACACGCAGGCAGCCACCAAATGCCCCTCCTGGCCCACCTCCCAGGGTCCCCCCCACACTCAATAATGGAATGTTCTCCAAGGCACTGACAAGCTTCCTGGCCGCCCAGAGCACGCCTCAGTTATTAATGCTGCTCCTTCAGACCTTGCCCTCTGATTCCTGGTCATGCCATCCTGATGAGGGAAAATCCTTAGTGCGCTCCTCACACACTTTCGCGTGCTGCTACAGGAAAAAGCAGTGCCAGGTGGAGTCATCTAAGAGCCTCTGTGCGTTCCCCTTTCTCTCCATCCTGTCCCAGCAATTCCCTCCAGGGCTTCAGCATCACATTCAGTGGGTCTCACCCTGGATGCTGAGCATCTTCGGTGTGTGTGGTGGGGGGAGAGGTGAAAAGACCAGCTCACGAGGGAAGAGATGGGCTCTCTGTCTGGGCGTGAAGAGGAACATGAGGCAGAAGGACATGTGCCTTCAGTAGATTCCAGCATCTCACAGGCAGGCAGGCCCTGGAGCCATGCCCACAATTTCTTCCTAAGAGAATCATGACAGCTGAAAGGGAGGATGAGTGTTTTCCATTCAGAAAACAGACGATGAAACAGCTGGGACCTGGGTCATTCTGGGTTGTCTTCATGAAGCAATGTTTTCCCCAGCTCTACCTAAGCGATCTTTTCCCCAGCAATACCTAAGCTCTAGACTCTGTACCCAAGCACAGCAAACGCTGCTCTAACAGGAATGACCAAGTTTCCATGTAAAAAGTAGAAGGCTGGGAGGTGTGAGTGGAGCTGAGATCTGGAACCATATCTGGGAAGAAAGGTCCAGAGGTGCTTCCAACCTTGTTTCTGAAGGGGCCACAGCATGAGAACCGAATGAGTAAGTGTTGACCCTAATGCCCAGCAAATTGCAAACTTTAAGGTTGACGAAGCCCACAGTCAGATTTTAGCTGTGTTAGCCCATGCCTTCACAGCCACGCATGCCAGAAATTAACCAAGTTTCACATCATGTGTCCGTATAGCCAAGTAAGTCAGAAGATAGTCTTGAGCAACTGTCAACACTTACACGCCTAGGGTCACAACTTTGTTTAGGTCAAGTCAACACAATGGCAAAGCAGACAGCTTTGGGCCTCTTTTCTCATGGAGAATCTGACAATTTAAGGTGGTTATGTTCGCTTCCATTTATGTCCTGGAAAATACACTCTTGTGCACCTAGCAACCATGTTTAAAAGCGCTTGCAGCTCTTAAACAAACAGAGTGTATGTTTATGAGGTCCTCGCGATGTTATTTTCAGGGATGACGTAGAGTTTGTGCTATGCAGCTCTGGGGATTTACAGTAAGTTGTGGGTGATTTATTGCTGTGACATACAGTATTTGCCTAGAGAAAAGTGGACACCAACTTAACAGCCTTTGAAAGTGTGTTCCACTGGAAACGGAGCAACTAGAAGCCAAGGTCTCTCATCATGGAGAGAGAAGGGGCCCTTTGGGGGAGATAGAAGACCACGAATTAAGGACATTTTCTGGCACCCAGGGAGCAGAGCTAATTCAAGACCAGAAAGAGACACAGTTTAAAACAGGGACTGCAAACGGGAGGCCCAAATGTGGACCGCAGTGGTGTTTTGGTTGGCTTGAGGGCACTTGAAAAGTTTCAGAGTCCTAAGAACCATTTCAGAACTGGAGATTCGACTTACGGCCCCGCCTCCTTTCTTTTCTTTGGAATGGGGGCAGATCTGATTGCAAGAGTCTGCATTACTGCTGCGCCCAATCCCCCGGCCTCCGCTCACCCCAGGCCTCCCGGAACCCGCTCCCCTTTCTCACATCCGCCTGCCTCTGCCTACTGGAGTGCGCAAACCTCAGAAATAGGAGATGCTATTTTTACAGTGGTATTCTCAGGGAACCGATCTCCTAAGGAGACCAGGTTCATTTTCACATATAAGAGTGGACAAAGCACACATTTCTTAAAAAACTGGGCAGAAAGGCAACATGATTAGGTGTTTGTTTCTTCATTGTGGGCATATCCACAGGTGCCGTTATGAAAAATGTTGGGTTGCAGAAGCTACTATTTCCCAAAGCCCAGGCATAAGGCGTGGTTTGCAATGAAGCGTTTATTTTTATTTTTGTAAGAAGGCACGGGGACGGTGTGGTGGGAGGCATCTGTCTCTGGCATGTTTTCTCATCTGTGAAAACTCCCAGATGAACGGGGCTGACAGGCAAGGAGGGGACAGCACCAACTTCTCCACCAGGCACGGCGGGCGCGGTGCCAGGTCCCACCCAGGAAAATGTCTTCATTTTAATTTGTTTAAAATCAGAAGAGAAAAGTCACTGTAATAACAATGAATATGTAATAATGAATCCAGCCTGGATTATATTCATCTTTATACAAACATAGCCATAAGATAAACTGTTAATATTCTTTATGAGAAAGGAACCCAGAAGGCACGCAGAGCTCATGAAAATCCCAGTGGGCCTCCAGGCTCACACCGGCTCCAGACAAACAGCTCAGGCCGGGCTGTGGGCTTTGTAGACGGCATAGCCTCACCTGCCATGGCTTTCCTCCCCTCCTCCCTCCACATCCCTGGATGCTGTGTGTGTTGCAAGCTCATCAGCAAGGCCCCTGAAAGGCACAGTGCCTGCTGGCCGAAGTACCAAAAATGGGGCGGCTTTCTTCCACTTGGCCACTTCTGGAAATTTCCAAAGGTTTTCATCACGTGCATATGGAGAAGAGGAGCTTCGCCACCAGAGACAGCCTGCTTTTCTGACTGTTTTGCTGTCCTCGAAGCATTCTCAATCCTTCACCTCAGCAGGGCTTCCAGTCAGGCTTCTTCTGACTCAGCACACACCAAAAACATAAGCCAAGAGGCCGAGTGCAGGCTGTCATGACAGCCCCACTATGGAGCCTAGACGCGGGGGAGACTGAATTTTCTGTCTCCTCAACTCAAAACCTCCCCAGAGCAAAACTCCCCATAAACATCCAGCTATCGCTTCAGCTTCTCGACCTCCAGCACTTACCATTAGCTTACCATTAGTCATTGGTTATATATTTCACTTGTTACCTTGTTTTATTACTTTATTTTTCCTATATTTTTGTCTGGACATTCCTGATCCTTGTAAGTTATATCTATCAAACATCTCAATGGAAAAGAGCCAGTCTTCTCTACGTATATAAAATCCCCCAAACCTAGCAACATGCCTTGCACACAAGTCTGTAGCTAATGGAGTCTTTTACCTGTTGTGATGATGAGACAGGTTGCCAGTTTCTTCATACCTAGGCTTTCTCATCAGTTTATAGGTAGGAGAGGATTGCCCCCTACACACACACACACACTCCCAAGTTCTGGGAACAGTGACTTATGCATCAGAAAGTCCCAAGGGCATCCTTGCTGCAAGGACTCTATTTCTAAACACAAATGACTCATCACTGACCGGGGTCTCCCCAAAGCGGCAGCTTGTCAGGTTGACAGGAGGAAAGACAAGGGGACAAAAGCAGAGACAGAGGTCACAGTTCCATTCCTGTCTGCAGCCCATAAATCCCATGTGGAAGCCGTCAGGGTTGAGCCCATAGCTCGGCGCCATGGCCGTGTTAAGCGCGAGCTCTGCCCTTGAGTTTCCATTAAAGGACTCCGAGCTCCTGTCTCTCCAGCTGGCTCCCACCCTGGGTTCTCAGCCGATGCTGAAGCTCGCCTGGCTGTGACTTCAGGTACAGGGCCGGGCTGTGCATGGGGAGAAGATGCAGCCCTCTCATACCCCTTGTGGGTTAAACACATGCTAGTTTAGAAAAGACAACTAACTAGCTGGGTCTGCAAGGGGGTGCATTTTCTTCATTATTAAGCTTCCACAACACACTTCTCCCTCTGAAGGAGTAGCAGGATCACCAAATCAGGGAACCCAAGGCCCTTGCCAAGTGGGGTGAACTAAAGTTTTTCCAAGCAGACACCTGGCCGGCTTTGATTTATTCCACCCGAGATGATCCCTGTTCTCCATGGCCCCGAAGTCCCCCCATGATAACAGTGTGAAACTCCAGAACTGTCATAAAAGGTCATGACTTCCTTTACTATTCAATGGATAATACTCATTGTCACATCTTTGTTCATTTTACAGAAAGAAAAAACAACAACAACAAGAGATGAAGTAGAAAAGGGCCTGGGCTGAGAGGGCAGTGCTCTGACTCCAACCTCAGGTTGTAACCCTGCCCCTGGCTACTGGGCAGATCACTTAGTCCTCATCTTGCAGGAGAGGATGCTGAGGGCAGAGAACGGTGGCATCAGGTGGACTCTGACATCTCTTCCAGTTCTATTATGTTATCCTAAAGTTGCCCTTTGCAGCAAACCTGGGAGGTCCAATTCCATCCTCCCTCTCATTCCTAACATAATCCCTGATTTTTTCCAAGGAAACGTCAAAGATAAGCAGGGGGTGCCTCTCTATCACAATGTGAAACAAGTGAGGAAGCAGAGACCCCTTCAAAGTGTGGAGGGGAAGGAGGGGCAGGGCTTACCGGCTTGGCATATTCTCCACCCATCTTCTCATCACGTTTAGACCCAACTGATGAGAGAGGCAATTTGGAAAACTAGACGAGGTACAACAGTTGGGTGAGGGTCTCTCCCATGTCAGGGGATAAACTGCTGCCATTAGAGGTTAAATTCCGAAAGGGAACAAGGGCTTCCCATTGGGAGTTATTTACAGCCTCTTTGCCCTTAGGCATCTCCCCCTCTGCCTCCCCTCCAGCATGCTCAGCTCCTCTGCCACCTGACACCCCATTCTTTCAACAGCTGCTGGCTCTCCTGTTGTGTTCCCTTCACAGATGTGCTTTGCTGCTCTGCACATCCTGCCCTTGAACTTTCCCTACCGGTAATTTTCCAAACCGAAGCCCAGAAATAAGAAATGTCAGGGAGAGAGGAAGAAAATTGGGGGGCGTATGTAAAAAAGAAATAGAAATAATAGGGAGATGCCTTATACACACAGTGATTCGTGTCGATTTCCTCGACAAAGGTTAAACGCTGGCCATGCTTCTCACAAAAGAGAAGAAGGCGGAGAGTTTAAGCAAATTTCTCAGAATTCTACCTCGAAGGGCCCAGTTCTACAAAGGACCTGGGCACAGAGCTTCCTCTCTGCCTTGGGCTGCCCAGCTGTTCATGCTGCTGGGCCAGGGGCATGCGAATGGGGACAGTTACAGGAGTGTTCACTATACTTTATGGTCTACAATACACTAACATGGAGGTGGCCTACACTGACCTCCCAGCTCTGCCAGGCGCCTGCCAGGAGGGTGGACATGTGGGAGGCGCTGTGCCAACCCCTGTGTGCACAGTTACGAAGAACAAGGGGAAGGCAGACACCTAAAAATCCTTTTAAAGACCTCCATGGAAACATCTTTGGGGCTACACTTTCCTGGAGTCCATTGGTTTGACAACACTAATTGTCTAGGCACACAATGAAGAACTACCTAGTGAGATACAATAATCTATCTAGTGGGAAGCAGGGCCTCTGCTATCATCTCCGTTAGTGTGGCAATTACTGTGTCACAGAGAACTAGGTAAGCGGGGGAGGGCAAAGGGTCTTTCTGCTAAGAAAGAATCCCTTCAGCAGGCAGAGTCCTGGAGAAACATCTTTCCTTGTTCTCTGCTAACCTGACCCCAGTCCATCACAAAATGCTTCTACTCCCTGAGATAGAAGAGAAAATAGCCTTAGGAAACCAAATTCGGAAGAAACGGATCAAGGTCCAAAGCGACATCAGACAGCACGTGTCCCAGGGATCTGTCCCACACGTCCCATGTCGTAGGGAGAAAGCTGTCATAGGACCCATCATCAGCACTGCTGACTTTCAAACGTGGCCCCAAAGGTGAGTCGTGGGGAGATGGAGAAGAATAAGGGCAAACAAGATAGGTGACTCGAGCGGGTAGGGTGGTGGGATGGGTGTGAGGCTGAGGGACCTCTCATTCTTCCAACTCCTCACTAAACTCATTTAGTCGCTTCCACCACCTGGAATTTCGCTTCTTCCCCCCCCCCCCCTCCTCCTCCTCCTCCTCCTTCTACTTCTTCTTTTTGGAATTTCATTTCTTGACATGGAAGAGCAATGGATTCAAACCCCGGCTCCACAATGTCTTAGTAAACATAGCAACTTGGCCTCACCTGTGAGTGGGAATGCTGTAATACCTACGCTATGATGCAGTTAGAAGACTTTGATAGGACTGCTTGTGTTACTTATCTTAAAAGGCTTAGCACTAGACTCCATACAAAGCACGTGATCAGTGAATGTCGTTCCCTCCGGCCCCGCCCCTCTCTTCTCTCCTGAGGAGGATGTCTTGACTGAGGATGAGAGGCCTGGCCTGTGAAGACGGGGCAGATAAACAGCTGGGTGACCGGCCACTTCTGCTTAAGCTCTCGGTATCCCTCTTACATCAGTGGGACCGTTTTATTTCCAGAGACTATAACACAGTCTGGTCATTTCCTATTGCAATCTTAAAAGCAGTTTTCCTTGACCATAACTAACTGGAAAATGCTGGGAAATACTCAGCATTATCAACTGAATGAATGGATACAAAATGAATGAATTACGGAATACATAAACTTTTCAAGACTGGGGCAGGGCCATTTTCACATGGTAACCCCGCTGTTACCCTGGCATCCAGCCCTTACGTGAGATCGCTCTCCAAACCCAGGGGTGCTGTTTTCTACCCCCTCCTATGGCCACATCCCAAACAGCTGCCCATACCAGAAGCCAAGAGGAGATACCAGAAGCCAACAGGAGAACCAGAAAGTAGCCCCCCACTGTGGCCCAGCCATTCTGGAGCAAATAATGTCATTAAGGAGATTTTTAACAATGTGTAACCTTTCAGCTTTATTCTGCTAACAGCGGGCAGCTTGCCTTGCATAGACAGGAGTCTGCATTGAAGTCACGTAAGCAGGATTTGACCTTCATTTTCAGTATATGCAATATTAAATATTCATAATCCACATAACTACAGCCTAAAAAGTGGCAGAGTTTAAACATGAATCAAAGGAATAAATATATTCACAGGTGAGTCATCCTTTCCCAGAATGCCCCTGGAAAAGGGCAAATTCCCAGGGCCCTGAGCCTCTCTCTCTTCCAACTTCCTCTTGAAATTCTAGAAGCAGCAGGAACTGCTGCATTATGCAAGCCATGAATCCTGCGCTCACACTGACTCTTGGGGCTTTCTGTTCCCTTATTATTGGGGAAGAATCACTGTTCCTATGTCAAAGGGAGGAAACTGACAGGGTTGGATCAGCCATGATGACATCATCACCCACAGAACATCCAAGGGCACTTTTATTTTTTAATTGTTTTGGACTTACTGTACATTTTTTAAAAAATCTTTGCTTCTCCGAATAGCAGAGTGTGTGAGAAGAAAGTGCTGGCATAAACAAGAGACATCAGAATTAAGAGTTGGGTGAGGTGTGCCTTCAATGGGGCACAGCACCTTTAAAAAGAATGGAAAAGAAATGAAGTTCCTGCCCGGCGAGTGTGCTCAGTGGTTGAGCAATGGAGCAGTGGTTGAACCAGGAGGTCATGGTTTGATTACCAGTCTGGGCACATGCCCGGGGTTTCAGGCTTAATCCTCAGTGGGGGGCTGGCAGAAGGCAGCCAATCGATCCTTTCTCATTGATGTTTCTATCTCTCCCTCCTTTGCTCTCTGAAATCAATAAAAATACATTTTTTAGAAAAAGAAACAGAGTCATTTTATTTTGGACCATGACTGTCTCCTGTGGCTACCTGCTGGGTACCTTCTGGGGGTGGGACTGCCGTGTGTGGCGGGCTTAACGCATCTCTGTGTCTATGAAGGAACTGACACTAATGTCTGTCCAAAGATGTGGTGGAAGGGCCTCCTCTCCTTGGGTGGGAGCATAATTTTGACAAAATTTTAACGTAATTCTCATTGCCTTTCAACGCCAGGGGCTGTGAGGACCATCTGTCTTAGCTCATAGCAGCCACTTGAAGATGCCCACGTGATTCCTCTCTGGTGACCACAGGGATAAGTAATTCCAAAGGAAGGGCTTCTCAAAGCCTCAAGTGCAAAAGAACTGCTCAGGGGTCACTCGGCCTAACAATGGAAAAGAAGAAACGGTGTAATTAAGACTGTATCTGGAAATAACGTGCCCACAGCCTCTTGGTAGCCACATGAGCGGTGAAAGGTTAAAAAGACCACGCACCCTTCAACAATGGCACTTTTCAGAAGTGCCTGCCTCCCCTGCTGCCACACAGCACCCAGCCCGCCTGTCCTCTCGAGCAACCTGAACAGGCCGGTCTTGACACTGAAACTGCAGAGCCTCATACCTTGAACTTGTGCTGCCTGGGTATTCCCCACCATCCGGGAGAGGCAAGCTCTAGTTAAAATTCATCAAAACAAGCCATTTGACTGACAATGTCGGCCCAGTTAGGTTCACGCAAGGGAAGGCCTATAGATTGTCTTTTAAGTTATTTACCCATTTGGAGGGTAGAAATACCAACTAAAACTCATCTGGAGAATACTGTACACTTCTTTGGTCCAGGAGAATGATTTCGTATAAATTCTAAGTTTAAAGATTCCTTTCCAAGATGCCCATTTCTTTCCAATGGCCAGCAAAACCACCAGCGGGTAAAACTGATGATAGTTTTGAATAAAAAAGATGGATATTAAGAATTTACAGCTTGCTTTCTTATCTACTTTCCATTTGCTTTTTATGTGTGGATAGAATCTCACTTTATCTTATTCACTTTGCTTGATTATAGTTATTTTAATAGATTATTTTTTTTATTCCTGAACCTTTAGACTTATCATAAAGGTTCTCTTATAGAGTCTGCTTTAATTCCTCTCCTTACCTAACTGAGCATGCTTGCCAGCTATCCCCAGAAAGATGGCAGACTCCTCGGCACTGACTGTGCCGATCAGGTCACCCCTGGGACAGAACCTTGGGGTGTAGTTCCGGAACCACAGGAAGACGTGCAAATGAAAATCGAAAAGGGAGATACAAACATCCGGTCTTTCAATGTACAGAGTCTCTCTCTGCCAAATCACACAGTCTGGTGACAGAGAGGAAAGACCGGGTTTAGGATGAGGCCAGAACAGTCCCCAGGGAGAGTGAGGACAGTCTTGGTTCTAGGATTGTGGGCACTTTGCTGGGAAAATCTGAGAACAGAATGGAAGGTCCATTCTTGGCATAGACTCTCTGCAGACTCTCTGCAGAACCAGAACCATAGAGAACCCCCAATGCCAGCTTCCCAGGGCTTAGCAGAACCAGAACCAAGTCCAAAGGGCCCTGTGGTAGTGCGGGGGGCCGAGGAGAGGGTCTTGCCTGTGGTAGTCCGCCAGGATCTAAGTACAAACAGCTGCCTCACAGTAGATGCTATAAAAAAAAGACACAATTCAGACCCATCCAAGAAGAGCATTTTATTTTAGCAGAAATCCAGAGGAGCAAGAAGAGAGGCAAAGGAAAGAGGGGGCCGAGGCATCTGTCCTTCTAACGACAGCCACACTCACGTCCATGTCAGGGCTGGCTCTGTCTGGGGCACACAGACTGCAGGCCCAAACCCATTTCCTGAGCCCTGGCATGGGAACTGGCAGGGGATGTACCCCCCAGAATGTGCCTGGGGAGAGAATGGAGAAATAAGACTGAGGTCTTTGCTTCAAGGGGCTTACCTTCAATGGCATGCCACTTGGAGTTTTCCAGACTGAAAAGCTCGTCTTCTCTTTCTTGGACAGGGCAAGCTGCCAGAGGAGCGTGCGGGATCTCCTCTCCTGAGAAAGTTTAAAGGACCCTTGCCCTGAGCTGGGCCACGGCAGCCCCACTGGTGTGTGGGGAAGGCTGAACGACCTCAGATTGTCGGATGTGGCTGATTCCTGGAGATAGGCGATTGGAGCTGGTGTGTTTGTGTTTTTTTTTAATCTTCCATAAGATGATATTTTGGCCTTGG
Source organism: Murina feae (assembly GCA_004026665.1). Lineage (NCBI taxonomy): Eukaryota > Metazoa > Chordata > Mammalia > Chiroptera > Vespertilionidae > Murina > Murina feae. Next base: position 10,005 of record PVJC01003954.1, on the reverse strand, counting down.
CATCCAAGTCACAAAATTCTCTGGCTGGTGACCAGATGCCTCTGAGAAATTCAGAGTTTAGGCGGATATGAAATAGCACCATCCCAAGCCACAGCGAAAGAACGCTAAGCTCAGAATTCAGACACACAAGAGTCTGCCAACAGAGGCATCGAGCGGGTTTCCTGGGCTCAGGCGCTCATATGCAGCCATACCAGGGACAGAGGTCAAGGAGCTATAAACACAGTGAAAAACACAGGCAAAGAGCTCAAGGCCACTGTCCAGGGTCCGGCTGATATCACCATCGACAGACTGGCCAGACCCACTCAGCTCCAGTTTCCCAGATGCTGTCAGCGTCAAGATTGCAATAGAATCCCTGGAACAGATGATGCACCAGGATGATGCCTGCAGCGACCAGGGCAGAACTGGCCACCACCTGGCAGCTCCGCTCGGCGACCTCTCCTGCCTCCTACCTTAGCCATCTGTGGCACAGACCTCACCCCGGGCTCACCCTGAAGCATCAGTCCACCCAGCTGGCACCCAAGGGTTTGTGTGAGTGTCCACTCTAGGAATTCTCAGATGGCCGTGGTCTCCACCTCTGGAAGTCATCATGAACTCTGTCCCATCTCCTTCCTCCTGAGTCAAGAAGCACCAGTGAGCGATGCTTCTGTTGAGTATTTGGTTGGTGGGTGCAAAGGACAGCATTCTACCTGACCTCAAATAAGATGAAAACAATGAAACCCTACTGAGCAAAGAGCCCTACCACCATGGCAAGACTGGCTCAGACCCTGGCCAGCGGGTCACTTAAACTTCCCAGAGTTTACAAATGCACAAAACTCTCCTACTCTCTTGGCCTCTTCAGTGCAAATACTCAGGAAACAGTTATTCACACATAAGCGATACCCAGCACTCGGATACCCCTCCCTCCTCGTCTTAGCCAGCAGAGTCCTTCCTTGGAAGAACTTGCTTCCCATTCAGAAAATCAGCACCAACAGCCCGCATGCCTCTAAAAGTCTTCCATACCCAGGAGGCTCTTGCGAAGGTCGATGCTAAAGCAACTCATCGATCGATGTAAATAAGGACTCACAATTGTGTCAGAAAAACAGGGCAAGACAACGGATTTGAATACTCACTTTGACGAATCTATGAAGTATATTACAAGTGCACCAATGCTGAGAGCAAAGACTAAGACAACCTGCAAAACAAGAGAGAAAGGTGTAACTTAAGGGCGGAACAACACTGGGATTTTATTTTTTAATTTTAGGACACGTGTAGCCACAGCTTGGAAATTTGGTGCCAGGTGTTCTCTGGGGCCTGCCGGGAAATCTCGCCCTTTGCTCACCTCATGTGGGCTCCTTACCTGGCAGTGGGCAGCAACCTCGCTGCTGGCCAACAGGGGTCAGGGCAGACTCTTACATCCCAACCCTCAGGGGGTTTTATGTGGCCCTGTAATCTCAGGGTGAATCTTCTCCGCCACCAAAGTGAAGACACTTCAGTGGGAAAAGAGCGGGTAAAAATTTGGGGTGATATAATGTTTCATATTATGTGCACGCTAGGCCCCAAGAGAACTTAAAGACAGGAATATCCATTCTTAGCAGCTTTAAAGAGGTGGAATTTACATACTACCATAAAATTCACCCATTTTAAATGCACAATTCAATCAATGACTTTGAACAATTACACCAAGTTCTGAACCATCACCACAGTCTCACTAAGCTGCCTCATGCCTGTTAATCCTCCTTTCCTAGCCAAGCCCTAGACAACCACAAGTTCACTTTCTGTTTCTGTACAAAAAATACCAATTGGAAAACAGAAAGTTGGGCTTGACTTTGGGTGGCGAACACACAATACAATATACAGGTGATGTAGTACAGAACTGTACCCTTGAAACCCACATAATTCCATAAACCAATGTCACCCCAATAAATTCGATACAGTTTTTTAAAGGGTCAAATTGTTTCTAGGACCATACACATCTTCTCTTTCCCGCTTATTCCGAGAAGCCAGGAACATCTAGCTATAGCTTTGTCTTTTCAGAACCTAACAGTTCATCTGGGCAAAGTAGTCAATCCTTTTAGGTAGAGATGACCTTATCATGTTGCTCTCAAGTTGTACTTATTTCAATAAACTCATAGCAAGACTGGGAAGGGCACACATTTGCTGCTTGTTCAGATATCCATGGGGGTGGGGGTGGGGGCAGTTCTAAGTATTCTGGAAACAGATGAAGTGCAGAAAACCAGACAAGGTAGTACGCGAGGACAGCTACATGGCAATCCTCGTTCTCCTTCACACTCTTCACTCAAAGGAAATCGCCGTTAATAGAAAAGACAGCGCAGCATCCCCTTCCGAGGACACCTGTCACACTAAAGTCCATCAGTAAATATACAGCAGACCGGGCTGATACTGACACCTCTCTGCTCACTCCATATGCTCATTTGCTTATTTGATATTTCACGGAGGGGAGTCCTGGTCCAACTGGAAGGATGTTCAAAGATAAAACAGACGCTAAGAGCTAATGATTAACGTTGAGAACAAAAAGTAAACCCCACCTCCATGTAAAATGTCAGGGGCAACAGCTACCTTTCAGACCTGCTAATCTCCTACAGGAACTGCAGGGTGAGGAAGGTGGAAGGGGTTAGAAGTGTCAGTCTCCTCAGAGCATCTATGAACATCCCTCTGGCATTGGCTGGTGCATAGAGATAAAACCCAGTTTATGTCAAGACTAGGTAAGAATCAAGCCCTGTGTGTGTGTCTGTGTGTGTGTGTGTGTGTGTGTGTGAGAGAGAGAGAGAGAGAGAGAGAGAGAGAGAGAATTGCTCACACATTTCTGTACTTGCATGTGTGCCACAGTGGCTGACAGAAATGAAATCTGCATATTCATTTGGAACCCTGCAAAACTCCATGGAGCTGCAGGGAGGGAGGGTGCGCTCCATATTTAAAAGCTGATGGTTAAAACAACTGGACCCTGTAAAGGGAGTAAGTGGTTCCACAGCACCTGATAAATTCTCCTCGTGAGAGGAAGTGTTACGACACCACCGGCGCCTATTTTATGTTTCCATTTTGTTTTAAAAACAAACACATGTCCCAGTCGAATCCCAAGAAACTCCTGCGGTCTGTCAGTAATTACTGTGGAGCGGGAGCAAACACCTTGGCAGCACCTGAGCCTCTCCCTTCACACTCACTCACTCATTCCTTGCGAAGTTATGCTCAGAAACAAAACAAAAACCATGAACAACTCTCTGCTTTCCCCTCTGAGCTGAATGAGGCAGCAAAACAAATAGTTGAAGATTAACTCTGATCTGTGCTGGTTTTTCTGAGACACAAGCCATTAGATCCTGACTCTGACCTCCATTCTCAGAATGCCTCAAAGAGAAGGGGCGTGGCCAGCTCCGAGGGGCAGGACCTCTGCTGCATTCAGGAACAGCTGATTCAAGGCTCGCCCCTGTCAATCTGGCTGCATGTGTGTGCGCCTGTGCGTGTGAATGCTGAGCTGTGGCCAAGCTGGGGACACGGGCTCATTTCATTTAAAGCTGGAGAAGAAAGAGGAGGAAAGGCAAGGTGGGGCAGGGGAGGAGAGAAGAGGAGAGGAGGAGAAACAGGAAAGAGGAAAGAATATCCTTGCAAAAGGCATCTACATCATTCCGAAATGAGCTCAGCATCGCTCTCCTGCACTGGCCATGATTCCCCAGGCTTGAGTGGTCAAAGCAGCTGACACTACTTTCTCCCAGCTCCCCTCGACCAGCCTCTGCTGAGGGAAATGATGTGCAGCTCATTTGAGCAAATCAGCCAGTGACAGGAGGGCAGGACTCCTACTCGCCTCTTAAGATGCAAACTCACATATCAGCCTCTTTCTGATAAGGCAAGACTTGCACACGGCCTCCATGTCTCCAGGGACTGAGGCTGCTGCCGAGGGGACCTAGGTTCAGCTCCTAAAGCTCAGCTGGAAGGTTCCCTCGCTAGGAGGTCCCAGTTCCCACCCCCCCCGCCTGCCCCCAGGCTTGAACCCATAGGTGGGCAGAGCGTCTGTTTCTTCTTATTGAAACAATTGTGCATGTGATTATTTCTGTTTGTTTGTGAACCCTCACCCAAGGATATTTTTCCAATGATTTTTAGAGAGAATGGGGGGGGGGGGGATAGAGAGAGAGAAATATGAAAGAGAAAGAAACACATTGATTGGTTGCCTTCCACATGCACCCGGCCAGGGATCAAACCCGTGACATTGTGGTGTATGGAACAATGCGCCAACCAACTGAGCCACCCAACCATTGGGTGTGCATGTCATTTTTAAACTTGATAAATGCCTCTTCATCACGTCACATTGTCAGCCTGGATCCAAGTGCTGCAGAAAATACATTAACCCTATGGATTTGGCCATGAAGACAGAAAATCAATAGAGATTCATCTTCTACAGGCCCTAGCAAAGGATCTCTCTCTCTCTCTCTCTCTCTCTCTCTCTCAAACATACACAAACACACATTTCTATCTCTTTGAAAAATCCTCCACTGGCTGAACAGCATACTCTAAATATAAAAAAATCTATTTCATCACACCACATAATTCTATTTTAGCCTAAATGATAATAGCTACAGTATAGCACACCCTCAAATAATCATCCAAGTACTTACTTCACATCTGCTATGCATAAAGCCTTAGGAAAAACAAAAGAAAAGGTCAACTTGGAGTCATAAAATATACTCCTTCTGCAGTACTCTTTACATAGATGAGTCCTATACTGCATCTAGTCGGTGCTCAAGCATCTGATCACTACATATGCTACTGATTTGGTGGAACACACCTGAATGGAGAAGAACTAGGAGGGGTAGGAACAGGGCTCTGGTCTCAATACCCTTCTTGTTCTCAAAGTGTCCTGTCTCCTCTCACACCCCTTCAGTAAGGAGGATGGCCACAGAGAGTCCCTCCATGTGCTTCCATAGTCCCAGGGGTAAGGGACACTGACATAAGGTGACATAAGGTGAGACCAAGAGAAGCATAAAAGTGGAGACAGGAAGACACTCGCCCTCCAGCAGCTGAGTCACAGAAAAACCTTACAATGGCCAGGTGCTCCCCAAAGCACCGTCAGCAAACAAGAGCTTGTGAGCAGTCTGACCGAGGGGATAAGGTGAGCGCGTGAGCGTGCCCTCTCAGGCCCGGAGCCAGCCTTCCTCACCTTTCACAGTCGTTTCACCAAATCACGTTGGCTACCTGCATGGTGCTCATTGCCATATGCTTACTTTTACTGGAAACACCGCATGCTGTGTGATGTTTACAAAGTGTGGGATTTCTGAACACAAGTGATTGGATAGAGATTCCTAAAACCATGGTGCTTGTGAGTAATCTATTTTCAAAACCCCAAGACCAAACATAACATGTGTTTGCACAGAATGCCAAGAACACATACACACACACACACACTGTACTAGAAGAATGCCTTCCCTAACACCTGACGCCAGCCGCCTGAGAGAACATTCACAGCCACCTGCATGCTGGAAACTCCGGCAGGCTCGGGAGATTTTCCAAATGTCTTGGAAAGTCCATAAACGTGGAAAACAGCCTGGCTGGGGGAAGGAATATCTGCCCTCAGGGCACGGGAGCTCTTCAAGGAAGGACAGACCAGTGATGAGACCAGGGAGGGGTTGGATCAGGAGCAGAGACTCTCCTGAGATGCTGCCTGTTCTAGAGCCTGGTTTCAAGGGTCAGGTTAGGGCCCAAATGCTTTGTCAACATATGAGGCCCGTGTGCCTTCAGACGAGCATTGAAAGCAGAGGCTCACAGAGGCGACTGTGGGACAAGGTGTATGATCACCTCAAGAGCTTTCTGTAAAAAAAAGAGATGCCCTCCTCCATCCTGAGACGAGAAAATCTCCAGCCTGAGAGTGGGGAGTGAGCTGGACATCTCTTATTTTTAACAAGTTCCTCCAGTGAATCTGATGCGTGGCCAAGAATGGGAGTCACTGAATTAAAGCCATTAGGGGAAACCACTTAGCTCAAGTCAGAGATTAATTTACAAATGTCTCCTTAGCAATTAGCCCATCAGAACATATGCATGAGGCCTGCAGGCTTGGAGAATCGTGCTAGAAGTACTCTACGAAGTACAGAGAGGAAGATGAATTAATTCTCTCCCGAGCAGGACTTACACATTCTGCTCAGCTCTCAGCAGAACAAATGGCCCTAATTAATGATTTTGCATGTTTGATCGGGGCCTAGCCAGCTCCTGGCAGCAGCCACCCCTCAGAACATGGACAATTTCCTATACATGATCCCGAAGGCACATGACTTTTTAATTGAGGGAGAATTTATATTCAATTAAAGCCACTGTAATAAAAAATACAGACATGAGGGTTCCTACGGCAAAACAATCTGGGGACACTTTGTTTGCGGGAGACAACGTCATTCCAATGCCCAAGTCGTGACGTCTGGTCTGGTGAGTCTAACAGCTTCAACAAACAGGTAGCACACGCTGAGGCACAGGCCACGAGGGAGAGTGAGGAAAACAGAAAACTAAAAGCCTCAGGCCTCATCTTCACGTTGGAGCACGGAATCCAGAAGCTTGAATGGCTCAGGAGGTGCCTGTGAATTCGGTAAATGCTGCACATACACACAGGCACCTGGAGGTAGGTCTCTACGGGGGGACAGGGAAGTGACACCACCGTCAGTGCACATGTAGACCAAGGAGGAAGGGGAGAAGGGGAGAAGGGGGGACCAAGAAGAAGGAGAGGGCTCCTGACTCTCCTGGTCCCCCTGGCTGTCCCAGGGAAGGACACACCTGGCTGTCCCAGGGAAGGACGCACCAGGCGCACCCTGAGCCTGACACACCCCGTGATGGACGCAGGGGGAGAGCACAGACTCCCATTAGGAGGTGGTCTGGCTCTGAGTCTCAGCTCTGCCCCACGAAGCAGTATGCTCTTAAGCACATCACTTCCTGTCTCTGGGGCTCAGTCTCCCCGTCTGTGAAATGGTGGGATCGGGACAGATGGTTATGAAATGGGGACCTTGACAGGTCACTGTTTACAGTGAAAGAACTAAAAAACTTCTGGCTTAAACAGGCAGCCTCTTTTATGCCAACCGTAAGCCATTTTTGCATCGTTATAATAATTCAGTGCGGCAATGATGTGTTACTAATCTGTGTCAGCGTTGCTGTTTCTTCCATAAATCACAAGTGGGAACTCCATGGACACTCCCATTCACGGGTGTTTCCAGTAGGCAATCAATTGCTCACACAGTTTGACATCCCGCACAACAAACACAACACCAGAGGGGCCACTGAGCCTCAGCCCTGCCATGGCTGAAGGAAAAGGAGGGGGCTCTGACCCAGCCCCCTCACCTCCTGACTCTGTGATCTCTGAAAAACCCACGTTTTTGTAGGCTTTACCCTGAAAGCTCCAACTCTGAGCTCAGTGGTTCCTTCAAAAGGTAAAGGAAAACAGTAACATGTTTTTCTCATGCCTAACCCTTAATGGTTCCCAACAGTATATATAATCTTGCTACCAAAAAAGGTATTTTTGTCATCAGAAGTAACAAAAGATTTGTAAAGCATAAAAGCAGTATTTTGACAGTGCCACTTAGATCACGTAGATATCCGAGGGTCCCCTAAGTCTTCAACCTAACATCGTGGCGCATCTCATTTGACTTTTGCAAGTGTTTACACAAAAATGCTGTAAATGGATTCCCTGGAAACCAAGACTCCAAACAAGAGCGTAAGTATAGATGTAGTCAAGACGAAATAAAGGAAAAAGAAAGTGATTGCAGGAGTCAGGACTTAGAATAACAGCATTAAAATAAAACACGCGGGACTTCCAGGTAAGACTGAGACTATGCGAGGGAGCCGAGATAAAATGCCTGTGAAATGTGGGCATTTAAATCTGCTGCCTCCGAAAGTGCACTGTATAAAGTGCAATACTACTTAGTGTAGAATGAACTGGATTTTTAGGACACGAGACATATTCGGAGAGAACCCCCTTCAATTGCTTCAAATGATGTCTATGGCTTTTGTATGGGAAAAAAAAAACACACACATCCTTGACAAGCTCACAAAACCCTGGAAAGCTGGCCCATTTCTTTCCCTCTGGCTTTATCTTACATTCTCCCTCTCAGATGCCAGTTAGTGGAACTCAGTTCTTCTTATTCACCACATGGCCAGCACCAAGAAAAAAATCCTACTGCAGGGCCTTTGCATAAGCATGTCTCTCTTCCTGGAAAACTTATCTCCCCTCACGGACGAGTCATCCTTCAGATTTCAGCTATACTGTCACTTCCCTGCCCACCTAACTTGGGAAGGTCCCTTATGAGCATAGTCTGCACCTTGTAGCACTTGGCACCCCAGAAGTTTTATATTTCTTTGTGCAGTCATTTGATTAATTCCTCTCTCCTCTGCTGGGCTGCAAGCTCTATAAAGACAGGGTACATGTTGTTTTTTACTCATCACTGCACTCCCAGGGCTAGCAGTGTCTCCATGTTTGTTACACGAACACATGGAGGACAGACTGAAGAATGAGTGGAGACTGGTGCAGTGAAAGCATAAGAGAATGGAAGGATATGGACCCTCAGATATGAGGAGTAGTTCCCTGTGTGGGAATCCAAGGGATAGCTGGCTGAAGTGCATCGTCCTAGAGAAGGTCAAGGGTCTAGGACACTCAGGGGTTAGAAGATTCGTGTGTACAGACTCAGGCAATGGCTGGAGCTGACGTTGAGTGCAGCGTGGAGCGCAGGCAGGTAGATGGGCGCATCAGGAGGGTAGACGGAGTGAGGGCTCAGTGGATGGCAGGATGCTCAAGAGTGAAGGTCTCGCACCAGGATGGCAGGGGCAATGGAAGGGTGGCCAATGGGCTCCGGACTATAAAGAAATAAGCAACTTCCTCAGAGAGAAGTGGGGAAGCTGCATCTCTAGGAAAAACAGGTTCAGTTAAAGTGATGCGCGCCAGAAGCCTTAGGTGAAGAAGACTGAGATCAGGACCAGGAATCTGTGGAAATGGAGTAAAACACATGTCTGTCCTGAGGAGGTGAATTCATGTATAAATAATGCATGAACATACATGTATGCATATGTATATGTACTAGTATGTGCATATATACATACACACACAGGTTTCAAGGAACAGAGAGATGATAAACTAATTACTAATCAATCACAAAGTTGGGTCTCTATCAATATATATTAGCCACTACATTCCAAGCAATGTATCTCTGTCCATTTTCAAATTAGGTAATTTCAAAATTACTATAGATAAAAAGGAAGCCTAGAAAATAATATTTTTATTGATATTTATTGAGAGAGAGGAAGAGGTAAGGAGAGAGAGAAACATGGATTGGCTGCCTTCTGCAGTAAAGTCCAGAGTGTAGGACAGGTGACCCTCCTGTACTACCGGGTTTGAGCCCGAAACCTAGGCATATGCTCTGACCAGGAATTGAACCCATACATAACCTTTCAGTGCACAGAACAAAGCACAATCAACTGACCACACCAACCATGGCAATAGGGTTCATTTTGAGTATAACTTAAAAAGAACAAGATTATTATAAGTTACACATATGCTGGAATACATACAAAATCAAGTGCAATAAATGGCCTTTTTGGAGCGGGAAGAGGAGAATGTAGGTAATAAAGATGAGTATAGAGGGTCTGAAACTTGTTTTTTCTGTTCACCACAAAAGAATTTGCAGCATAAATCAAGGCCCTGGTTGACACACCTCCAAGGCCAAGCTGTGTGAATTCTGCAGGACAGCATTCCGTGATGGTCACAGGAAGGTCACCTGTTTTACACCCTGGATTTTACTGACCATGCCCATCTCATTGTGCACAACCTAAAAGTACATTAGAGTGAATGTGTTCCTTCAAGGCCTTAATGTAGTATAACTGAAGTGAGAAACTGAAAAAGTGGTAAGCAATTGTAACATTAAGTCTAAAAAAAATTCCCTAAAACCTGCATTCCTCCTGAGAACTGAGGTTTACTAGTAGTGACACTGAAATCTTACATCACTGTCTCATAAAACTCAACAGGTTGGTTTCTGTATATTTTTACCAAGGGCATTAAAA